>SSNS01000751.1:102051-117051 GCA_006937985.1 Aphyosemion australe | reverse complement strand
GACGTGATGCTGATGCGGCTGGATTTGTCTGAGTCCATCCTCACCTGACCCCCGCTGACCTCCTCGGTATACCGGACCAGTCCCCCTTTAAAGAAGGTCCATGTGATGGAGGAGCAGTCTGAGGCGAGCTGCTTGCTGCAGGGCAGGAGGGCTTTACCTCCGAGTCTGCCGTAAACAAACAGGGAGTCCTTCTGACCCTTCACACCTGGAAACAGGAAACAGGACACGTGTCCTCAGCTGGTTTACAAAGAAAATCCCAGAGCTTCATTTATTTTATACACACACACACACACACACACACACACGAATCACAGGTGAAGCAGGTAGACGACTCCTACCTGTGTGGAGCAGGCTGGAGAGCAGCAGGACTCGGACCAGGGCTTTGATGCTTCTCGTCATGTTTGTGGTTTCTGTTCTGCGTTGGGCTCTCGGCTCCGCTGCTGCTGCCTTCTGCTGAAGCTGCCTTCGTTTCCTGTTTCTCTGAACCAGCAGCAGCCAGGAGGCGACGTACGTGAAGCTTTCACACGCTGTGAATGGCTCCAGATCAATAAACGATGCACAGGAATTCAAAAATCCATATTTACTCACAGGTGTCAGAGATGTGGACAAACCTCCGTGTGTCTCTTAGAGATGATTTAAAGACTCAAACTCACCACATTTAACTGAAGTTTTTAATCAATCAGAACGTTTTATTTGTGTTATATTAAGATAAATCCTGCTGTCAAAGTAAAACAAAACTCATTTTTTATCTTCATTGCAGTTTTTTATAACTAAATAAAATGATACCCAAGAACCAAAGAAACGAGACGAGTTTGGACAATTTCTTAATTTTATGATTTTCGGTTTTGCATGTTTTGTGATCTCTGATGTTTAGTTTTTATTTATGCATCTAATAGGTTTAGTTTTGTCTTCGAGTGATCCTACTCAGGTGTGTTTTTGGATGCCAGGACATGTTCCTGATATCTGCTGCTGATGCTCAAACGTCTTTAATCACCTAAGAAACAAACCCAACATCCCAGTGACCTTTTTGTTTTGCTCACAAACACACTGAAGTGTCACTTTTGGTCCGAGGTGCGAAAAGCAGTCCTAAGCATCTTTTCTCCCCCCGGGGCTTCTGTTTATTCTAGAGGAAGTGCCTTACAACACGCTGTGGTGAGAAGAACACTGTAAGCTGCACATCCAGAGCTGCTCTGTTGCAACGAGGGGCAGAAAATTAATGTGACCTGATTTTTTTTGGTGGAGAGCAGAAAAACTCTCCCTGTCCTGCAAACCGGTAGCGTTTTATTTAACAGCTCAGCTGAATTAAAACCAAAAGGAGAGCAGGTGCTCCACCACTCAGAACGAAAGTGTGTGAGGCTGCATGAGAGCTGCCGGTGGTTGCTTTAGCCTGTGCTCCTTTTGTGGTGTCAGCTGCTTTGATTTCACCTCACTTTAAAACCATCAAGTGTTTTATCTTTAACCAGTTTCAGAGTCAAATCGCAAAAATCTGCAAATTCTGAGTTGGAATCTTCCGGATTTGGAGCTTTTGTGACCAGTTAGTGAGGAGCTTGTGATGCAACTGCAAACAAATTATGAAGCAGGAATGCTGGAGCACACTGGTGGGCAAAACATTTTTATTCGGTGCAAGTAAAAAAAGAAGAAAGTAACGTTCATCAGAGTTACCTGGTGTGGAAACGTTAGTTTCTTCTTTTTTTACTTGCACCGAATAAAACCTTTTAGCTCACCAGTGTGCTCCAGCATTCCTGCTTTTGACTTTCATGTCCACCGGCTGAGCAGCACCTATGTGAGTGGATGACACGCAGAGGGCTCTACTTTTTAAATTATGAAGCACTTTAGGCTCAAAGGGTTTAAATCCAAGTTTGCTAGCCGTTAATCCTGATTTTATAATTATTTTTGTGTCTTAGTTTTGTCTTTTTAAACACAATTAAAGTCCCTCTGCAGATAAATCTGTTACTGGACTCATCCAGACGCGTCTTTAATTCCAAAGATTCTGACGTTTTCCACATCAAATTTAAATCCTCACCTGAGAAATTTACTAGATGGACTTTAGATTCTGTTCTGTAGCCTGAAACCTGATCCACGTCACACGTGCTCCTCCTGCAGATGAACAGGGGAACGAGGCTCCATGGCAGGACACCAGTAATCCTCTGTTGTCTGTTTTTATGAAGGGTCTTTGAACTGCTCTCTTCTCCCAGGACCAATCTGCCATGATGGGAGGATAGGCCCATGGATAACACAGATCCTGGGATCATAAAGGGGCTCAAACTACTCCACCAAGACAAGATGGAGGTTCAAGTAGGAGTCTGATGCCTCCTAAGGAGGAGTTTCAGGTCTGTCTGCTGGGAGGAGACCTCAGGATCAACCCAGGAGACGCTGAAAGGATAATTTCTCTGGTCTGGGAACGTTTTGGGGAGCCACTGGAGGAGAAGATTGTCTGGGATTCCCTGGTCAAGCTAACCTGGAGGAGTGAAGAGAGACGGGATGAGACGGATGGATGTCCTTAACTGTTTTAAAAATAATCTCTTTGGGCGTTGGAGGGTCAGAAAATGTGACAAACTTGATTCTGATGGTTTAAATTTCTTCTTACTGGAATCTTTCAGATAAAAGATCCATTTCCTTTAACTGGGAAACGTGTTTGTTGTTTGCTGACAGGTAGGGCAGGTCTGAGGCGGAGCATGGTAGTCGAGAACAAACCCAACGGGTGCTGGGTGGACGCGTGCAGACTCCTGTGATCTTTGGCCCCTCTGGTTGGAACCAGTGGTCGTGTTGCTTTCTCGTCTAACAGGATGTGGTCTGACGGCTACGAGTCGCTCTGCCTCTCTCCGCTTTGGGACATTTCTGCTCCCCTCTCAAGTGCGTTGCAGATTGCCTCATGTCGTGAGTGTGACGCAGTCTTGTCCTCGGGGTCTGAAATCCCCCAGAAAGCTGTGAAAATGTTCAGATGATGAAGATGCACCAACACCTGTCTGACGTAAACCCTCAATGACAGGACAGAAAAACCTTCAGATTACCTTAAAAAATGGTTTTATTTAATTCGTGCAGCTCGTTCTCCTTCAGTCACAGATAGATAAAGTGCAAAAACAAAGAAACGTGATCACGTAAAGAAATTTAACTGATGTTTGGTTTAAAAACCTCTGAAAACTCCACCTGTTGGTTTCAGAAACAGTTTGTTCTGCAGACATGAGCGGCTGCCCGTTCACCACCAGGTAAAGGTGAGTTTGTAGAAGAAGTCGTAGCTCTTGGACAGGAAGCTCCGCTCGGCGACGTGCTGCTCGACGGTCACCTGGTAGCCTCGACTCTCGATGTCCCTCTTCACACAGTCCAGCAGGTCTTTGACCGACGCCGCCGCCTTCCACGGCCCGAACGTCACCACCGACTCCTTATTGGCCTCCAGGCTGTGTATGGCGTTGTCATAGAAACCCAGCTCCTCCTCCGTTCGCAGCACACAGATGAGGATGGTGGAGCGGCGTGCAGCGACCGCCTCGGCTCGGGCGATGCGGATCAGAACCTGGGAGACGAGAAACGTTTTCATGTCCAACAACGTTCTCACAAACAGCTGCTGGAGTTCTGCCTTCAGACAAGTCCAGAAGAAATTTAAACGTGTTTTTAGTCGCTTTGAAAAGTTGTGATCGGTTATTAATGAAAATCCATGCCTGGACAACTTGAAAAATGCAGTTCCATCAAGTCAAACCTGAGTCCAACAGAAGAAATGTGCACGTTTCCTACGATGGTGAAGCAGGGACACTCAGAAAAAATAAAAAAGAAGGAAGAGCTCAGACATATGGAAGCCCATTCCTGCCACTCTGATTTTTAAAAAATTATCTCATAATTATGAGACAGGTAAGTCATAATTATGATGGGCTTTTTTCATAATTATGAGACAGATAATTATGACATAATATTTTTTAAAATCAAAGTGGCAGGAATGGGCTTCCATAGCTACAGGTAAAACTGAAATTAAAAAATGAAAGAAAATTCTAAAAATTATTTATAAAACCCACAAGTGGCTCCTAAATCTGACTGATCAGTAGAAAATTAATGCAGGATTTAACTCTTTATCTTCCACACCAAAAAGAAAGTTATAAAAATGTTTATTATTATTATTCATTTTGGTGCAATAACAACTTTAAATTAATGTAATGTCATAAAAATTTTAAATAACATTAGTAATGTTAAATATATATTCAAACATTCCATATATTTTTTAGACTTTTTAGTATTTGTTTTGCAAGGTGATGAAGATTAATTAGGCTGTGAAGCTTTTTGGCCCTCTTTGGAGCCCGTACAGAGGAGCACACCTGAAGAGTCTCACCTCGATGTTCTCTTTGTAGTGAGGGACTCTGGACAGGAACTGCTGCCTTCCCACCAGCTCTCCAAACATCTGCGGCGTCTCCTCCAGACGTTTGATCAGAGCTTTGATGTTGTAGTGAACCGCCTCCTCATAAACCTGCACAGAAACACGGGTTAGAACCTCTCCAACATGTTCGTCTGTGAGAGCTCAGGCTCAGAACCCGGACCTCCTGGATGTTCTCCGTGGGCAGCTTCTCTGACCTCAGGAACTCCAGGACCGGTCCAAAGTGAGCCCCGTCGCGGTCGACGAAGAAGCGTCCCTGAGCATCGGTGCGGAGTTTGGGATGTCCGCTGAACAGCTCCGCCAGCTTGGAGTCCGGCTGTTTTCTGAGCGTGCTCAGTGTGGTGCTGAACAGCTGACCCCCAACGTTTAGCTGGACCACAGGAGAGAGCTGAGGAGAACATTTAGGACAAACATTTAGTTAGTACACAAAAATGGACAGTTTATGGATTCAACATAAAATAATGTAGCTCTTGTGTATAAATCCGTCTTTCATGAACCTTTAATTTTGCTTCCAACACATCAAATGTTCTGAAGGTCTTTCAGTTGGTTTCAGTCCTGGACCTGGTACCAGAACATTTCTACAATATTTATTCATTAGTTTCCCAAACTCAAGATTTGAATCAGTTTAGGCACAACTTAGAAAAAAATAAATAAAAATCTGGGTCACTGCTGATAAAATAATACAATATTACAATAATTTATGGCTACATCTAATCTCATTCGGCTCCTCATACGCAATAAAAAAGGGTTGTAAAATTTTTAAAGTTACCCCTTTACTACATTTATTTAGGAAATGACACACAAATCCAATGTTTAAATATAATCTACATAGAAAATCAAATCTAAATATTCAGAAATAGTATTAATGTTCAGATTAAAATGTAAAAGTTTGAGACTGACTTACATATGAATAAATTTAGATTTGAATGCAAATATTTGAACTTGGAACTAAATATTTCTGTCACCTAGTTACATTTTATTATATTTATTTATTTAAACCTAAATGTGTGTAAAATTTAAATGGAGTTTTTCTTTTTCCAAACAGCGCCCCATACAGAAACTTTATTACAATACAATTTTTATAAAGCAAAAATTATGAGTTTGTTTTTGATAAAAATCTGTTATATTTGTAGTCTTTAGTTTATGTTTGAAAATCTGTAAAACAAACATTTAGTGGGACAAAAGGAAACGCATAAATAAAATAATTATTCTTGAAATATGAACCAGTTTGCATTAAAGGAACATTGATTGTAAAATAAAGACAATTCGATTTTTACCGTTTAATATTTTTCTATAAATCTGAGCGTCTAGAAGAATTTTAATGAGCCAAAACTGACCGAGTTTAGTTTTTAGGCTGTTTTCCTTTTGAACCAACATCTAACCCTGAAGCAGGAAAACGCCTTCAGCAAAGCACAACTCATGGTGCAGACTGAAGGAAAACTTGCGCCAGTCCGACCTGCGCACCTGTTCACAGGTAAGACTTTTACTGCGTCATCATCGTTAAAACACAACTAAAGTCTGTTTTCTTACTGAAACCGCGACAGAAGCACGTTTCTCTGTGGTTTTACAGTCCGGTAAACTCATCTTGTCTTCGTTGAGTCCAGCCAGCTGGGAGCGAAGCTGCACAGGTACAGAGCAGGTAGAAGCCAGGGGGCGGGGCTTAACCCGGACCTTAGAGGATGACTCAATCCGGGGATATTTTCTAAGCAGAGTAATCCTTATAAAATTAAACCTAAAATATCATCTATAAGGACTAATAAATGAAAACCCGGGTGTGTGTGGGATAAAATATTTATAATTTACAAATGACATGGAAACCGTTCTGCCACATGCTTTTATTTTGAAAGTACAACAGGAATTCCTCCTAGGTAGACACCACGTGACCCACACCTGCCCAAATCACCCCCTTGAATAAGTTTTCCAGCAGACACCTTATCGATGTTCTGTGATTCACAACTTCAGCATGAACGTGTTTGTCTCATTTGATTTAGGTCCGTTTTATTGGTTTTTTATTTTTCTGACTGCTCTTTGGTCTTATTGCTCATGATGCTTTTATTTTACCATGTTTGCTTTTACATCGTTTTGTGTCTCTGCACCTTGGGCCTCTTTGACCGGAAACTGGAAGTCTCTGTATCGTTACTCTAGTGACAAACTTTTATTATAGAGGCTTAAAAACCTACAAAAAAGCAACACATTAGGTGTATTTTCCAGATTTTATTGGTTTTGTACACAAAATCACAGGATCTTCAGTCCATCCAGTAGAACGACTCCAGACCTGGAAAAAAGACAAACGTGTCGTTAAAACCCAACATTTCTATGAGTTCATGGGTTTAAAGTGATAAGTAACTCAGTAATCGCTGCTTCCTGCGTCTTAAACGAGTGACAGAAGTTTCCACCTTGCTGATCAGATTCGTGTCGAATGTCAGCTGATTTATTTTAGCTGCATCTCTTTTCTCCTACATCATCTCAGAGCTGACTGAACCCTTCTCAGACAAATGCCTCAATGTCTTCAACTGAAAAGGCCTCGCTGTTCTGGAGGACTGGAGCAGAACCACAGAACGTGGACCTGAACCAGGAGCCACCAGAACCAGAGCGACCTGTTCCGACTCGTCATCGTCTCATCACTGAAGGGACAGACAGCCACTGGCCACCTGCTCATAGACACCACTGTCCTGTTTTACCTACACCAGCCTCCTGGCCTTTGGAGCAGCAGCAGAAACACGTTTTTACAGCAGCTACAGAAAATCATCACCTGGACTTCATTAAAGGACCTAAAGCACCAGCTGCATCTAGAATGACCCAACGTTTGTACGTGAGCAGAGTTCCTCACCCTCTTTACGCGGTGGGTACAGGTGCTCCTTGGGGCATGACGGGCACCTCGGCCTTCTGACTGGCCCCCTTCTGCTCAGACGTGGGTGTGGTGGGCAGGTGCTCCTCTTTTGGCTCTACGATGCTGACATGGTCAGGCAGGGGCTTCTTGGGGCCAATCTTACCACTGGGGTCCCAGGGCAGCATGATCTTGACCTTGATGCCCAGCACACCTGAGGAGAACCGACAGGAACATCAGTTTCAGGACCACTGGGGTGTGGACGTGCAGCCAGAGCGAGGGGGACTCACCCTGCCTCAGCAGGACGTGGCGGACAGCTGTGTCGACGTAGTAGTTGACAGGGTCTCCGCTGTGGATCATCAGGCCGTCCACAAACTTCATGGACTTGGCCCTCTGACCCCTCAGCTTACCAGAAACCACGACCTCACAACCCTTGGCGCCGCTCTCCATGATGAACCTCAGAACACCGTAGCAGGCCCTGAAAGAGGAGAGAGGTTAGATCGGTCCTGCGAGAAAACAGGTGCAAATAATTAGAGGCAACGCCCTGATTAACACTTCTGACTCATAATTCAAGATTTTTGTTTTGCATCATTTTAAATGTAAATAACAGAAGAGACCCGATTAATGTACTTTTATCTTTTCAAACCCTTCTCAGACAAATGCCTCAATGTCTTCAACTGAAGAGGCCTCGCTGTTCTGGAGGACTGGAGCAGAACCACAGAACGTGGACCTGAACCAGGAGCCACCAGAACCAGACTGAGACCTGTTCCGACTCGTCATCGTCTCATCACTGAAGGGACGGAGACACCGAACAAACCCACACATCATCACCACAATGAGATCATTTTAAACCAGTTTATTTTTCACCTTGAAGGCCAGAAATCTAACATTTAAACTAAAACAAAGCAGATACATAACGTGTATTTATTAAATTAACCAACGTTTTGAGATAAACGCAGAAAAAGCAGGCGAGGACGACACCTTTGAGTGTTTAGCGCTCACCTCCTCACAGCCAGACCTCCCAGCAGCTTGTAGCGCAGAGACTCCGCCTGAGCGATGGCACACAGGCCGCGAGTGGCCACCTTCTCAGCATAAAGCTAAGAGAGGAAACATTAAACACGCATGAATAAAAACACACCACGACCCAAACAGGCTTGCTGATAAATCAGATTCCAAGTGGTTAAAACAGATTCATAACGTTTCAGGTTTTATAAAATCAAACTATTGTTCTTCCCTTCTCAAGATATTCCTTTGACTTCATGCTAGGACTTCCTGATCTGAGGAACCAGAGCAGAACCACAGAACGTGGAACTAAACCAGTCACCGCCAGAACCAGGCTGAGTCTCGCTCCGTCTCGTCATCGTATCATCACTGAAGGGAAACCTGAGCTCCTGAGAACATCCTGATCCTTACTGGACGATGGCTGAACGTTTGTAAATTCATTATAGAAAATAAACCTTTAACTTCTGACCACCTTACCTCGACGCTGCCCTCGGGGAAGCCAAACCTCTTCTGGACCACAGCGGTCAGCTCTCTGATCCGACGACCCTTCTCTCCCAGAACATTCTGGGTCCTGCAGGAAGAGGAAAACATTCAAACTGTTTAAATCACCCAGGAGTTGTTTTTACACAGCATATCATCATAAATAAAACAAATGCATCATTACAGGTGTCTATCCAAAGCAAGAAGTGGGGTTACACCTGGACAGGTAACGACTCCATCACAGGACTTTTGAAGCATCCAGGTTTTAGTGACATTACGGATCACACTGAGTAAGCCCGTTTTCATAAATGTTTACAAGAGTCCCGACTCATGAAGTGGTAACGGTGCGGCTGTGGCTCGATGGGTTGAGCTGTTACCTGGTGAACAGGTGGTTTGACCCCAGCTTTCCCACCACATGCATCTATAAATGCTGTTTACTAACCAGACTAATCACCTGGCTGGTGACTGACAGTACGCTCACCCATCACAATGTAAAGTAGCTAGATGACTTAACACCTGGATGGACACCTGGTTGTCATAGCAGCAGCCAGGTATGTCACAAAATAGACACACAAAAAAACAAAACAATAAAAATCAAACAAACAGCAGGGTCAGGGATACGTGCTGAACTCACCTGGTGGCCAGGATGATGATCTCTGTCCTGGTGGGAGTCACGCGCACCTCCACACCTGAATATCCATCCTCAGCCAGCTCACGAGTCAGAAACTCGTTCAGCTCGGCCTTGAAGATACCGTCTGCTACGAACTACAAGACAAATCAGAAATATGACCAGTTACAATCACAAAGAGGAAAAAGAGCCAGTAATAGAAACCAGAAAACACATTAAAGAGTGCAATAGTTCATATTTGGTGCTATAAACCTATTACCCAACTTGTACCGGTCTTATTAAAATATTTATATCATATTAAAGTTCTGAGTCCAGTTTTCTTTTACCAGAACAGCTTGTGACAACCTTAACAGCTGATGGGTTACTGGACTGTAACCCACCTTTAGAAATGCTGAGCTTCAACACAAAACGGATGCAACGACAGTAAATTATTATTTGATCATCTAAAAGATTTAATCACACTAAATAACTAAAATTCAGATATTTTGAGACGTTCGACATCAAGCATCCATGCATCACGTTGAGAAGCTGCATATAGCTTAATAAAAATGATTTAAAATTCCTTTATTACCGTTCAGACTCATTATCAACCAAAACGTCAGTGATATTCGTTAGTTAGCTTGTTTCTCTTCGTTAGCAGCTAGCTAACATGCTAAACAACCGAACCCAAGTTTCAGGACATTTACATGAATGTTTTATAGTTTAACGGGTTACGTCCGACATTAAAACCTACAACCGGAGCTCGTGCCGGTTAATACAGCTCTTCCTGTGGCACCGGCGGACCGAGCCATGTTAGCGAACTAAATGAGGAGAGCGCAGAACCACCAGAATCTAGATCAATCCTCCCCGAACCGGAGCAAGACGGGTTCATCCGACCACGAGACGAGAACGGGACACTTCTGGTCCATCTAAAATGGAAATATTTCCACACAGGTCCCATGTCCGTGCGAATAAAAGTGGGATTTGACACTGCTAACCTTCCGCTTCTTGGAGATTTGCACCGCCATCTTCCAAAAGGCCGTAGACAGGAAAGGACCGTGGAAGGAGGCGGAAATGCCTTTATACTAACTTGTCACATTTCCGGTGACGTAATTTCTAATCTAACGCAGGGAAATGTAGTTTTTTGTCAATTTGCCTTAAGCTTTATTTTCGCAGTTAATAACGGCTTGATTATTTCAGAAATGCTTTGAAAATCATATTAATCATAAATCATTCATTTATATTTGTGTTTTTGGCTTTCCATCTGAAATAATACTGTAAAGTAAACAATCTTAAAAAGTGAAAATTTTTTTATTCTGTAGGCTAAATGTAGATAAAACCAGATAAATTAAACTTTGAATTAATTTTTTCACATTATAATCATGTGATGTTTTCATTTTCTTACAATACATTTTTCACATGCAGACAACATGTTCTCAAGCAATCACAATAAAAGTTTATAGTTTAAATGCAATAAATTATATGATTTTTGATGTTGACTACATACTTTAATTATGTGACATAATTATATGACATTGTCTTTAAACACGAGGAACACATTTCAAGAACACAAAAATATCAAATTATTAATGTGACCAATGTGAAAAAAAAGAACTGACCTGCAGGTCAGTTGCTTGAGAACATTTTAGTCTTCATGTCTTACTGAAACATTCACTAAACTTAACAGAAAATAAAATAATAAATAAATAAATAAATAAATAAATAAATAAAATAAAAAGTTATGACATTAAAGTATTATGACATTATTATTTGCATTATTGTTTAAATTATTATTAATTTACATTTTATTGTAACTATTGATTACACAATTGAGTAAAAATTCTAAATAATAAAATTAACAATGCACTTGCTTGTTGAAGAAGTTCAATGGCTCAAGATGAACAGTTTTAGTGATTATCTTCTGCTGGGTTTGCATCAGTACCCTTTAGTTCTTCTCAGACAGCTGATAGGATTCAGTGATAAAGACATCTTTACCGATATAACTAAAAACAGCCAATGTGACAAAGAATAAATCTGCCCAAAGGAGATATCAGGGGTTTTAAAGATAATTTGAGTTTTTGCACTCTCAAACATTTGGCTTACTGCCCTCTAGTGGCACAACAGAGGTACTGAAGAACAGGAGAAAAAGGAATCAAACGCTCATCTTTTATTTTCGTTTTTAGTTTAAATGAACAGTTTTATTCTAGCTGAGAGGTGCAGAACATCTTGGACAGGTCACGAGTTCACCAATAAGGCCAACACGATTATAAACAAGGTGAAGTAGGTTTATATTGTAGTTTTTATGGTCTGTTTGTACTATGAGTCGTGTCAAAGGGGTCATTTCTGGGACCCTTTTGGGGGAAAAGACAATAAAGTTTTATCTATCTATCTATCTATCTATCTATCTATCTATCTATCTATCTATCTATCTATCTATCTATCTATCTATCTATCTATCTATCTATCTATCTATCTATCTATCTATCTATCTATCTATCTATCTATCCATCTATCTATCTATACAAATGATCTATATAGTTGCTAATTTGTTAAATGCTTCACTTAAGGATTTTATAGACAAAGATCTATCTATCATCTATCATTAAAACTCAAAAAATACATTAATGATCATCTGCATGTTGGTATTTTATTCATCTTAATCTGACTGTAGATGCTGAACCTCCAGGAGTATAGGAACTCAAAGACACACATTTTAAATCAATTTGTAAAAAAGGGTAAAACCAGATTGCGTAGTTCCAACTACGTCCACTATATGGCGCCTGTTCAACATTTACTCCCAAGATGAAGCTGTGATGGAGAAACTTATTAATACAATAATAAAGATGTTTGTGTGTAACAGATCTGAAACTGGAATCATGCAAACTAAAAAAGGAAAATAGGATTTTTTTGTTCTAATTTGACATAAACTATTGGATGCTGACCTCATCATGAAGGCCTTTTGAAACCAGGTCAATATGAGGAACTTTGAAGTATTTAATTAATAAATCTTATAATTTATTTTCTGAATCAAATGCTGCAAATATATCTTTATTGACAGAAATAAACAACAAACAAAACACAACAACTGAAAGGCATAATAATAGCAGCTTAAAACCACTCAGACCTTTTGTTCGTGACACTTTTCTGATTATTTGTTGACTTTGACATGAAAAGGTTGCTGTTACATATTTTTATACATTTTCATTTATCTTTCAGTTTCCTGTGCTATACCTGTGGTATCATTTTAAAACATAATCCTCAGAAAAATATCCATCAAAAATATTCCAGAGTCATTATTTTAGATTTTAGCTTCTGCAGTAAACATGTCAGAGACGTGACAACATGTTTATTTACCCTAAGGAGGAGTGGGCGTGTTTCCAGCGATGTGACGGACGGTTCCTCTCAGCAGCAGTTACTGGCCTCTGGTGTCTGCTTCTCCCCTCCGAGCCACAGAGGAGCGCTGCTGATCTTGGTGCTCTGGGCCCTGGCTTGAGAGGACTCACCCTGCATGCCCCCTCCCTCGCTGGCCAGACGCTTGTGGATCTCTGAGGCCATGGTGAGGAACGCCTTCTCCACGTTGTCAGAGCTCTTGGCGCTCGTCTCCAGGAAGGGGATCTTCAGAGACGAGGCCAGATCCTGAGGGTGGAACACCCAACCACGAGAATCAGAGGAGGATCGAGATGTTGAATGTGCAAAGAAGAAGTTTAAAAGGGTGTTTAGACGAATAATGCAGGATAAAAGATATGAACAGAATAGAAAATTCTGGTTTATTCTGACAAATCCACCTACTGTTTAAGAATACGTGACAGAAATATTTAAATGAACAATTATGAGGACAACAAGAAATGGTGATCATCAAGAAGATTGTGAAAAGCCAGAATTCCAGCAAGACTTCAGTCAGCATCTCATGGGCTAAGGGCGCAAAGGAATTCTCTAAATGTCTTGAACAGTTTTGTGTTTTTCCAGTTTTCTTCCTGACTAACATGACCCTGTCCTGGGAGGGTGGGCAAAGGAAACCAAGCTGTTGCTGAACGGAGGCTCAGAGTCAGGTTCCAAAATAACAAATAAAATCATGACTTGTACTAAATGAAGACCTGATGAAGACATTTAGCAACAAAATACATTTGCAGCTCTACATAACCAAAAAGTCCCATTAGCACGACAATCTGTGACATTCCAGCTGCAGCAGCATGACATTCATGGTTTGGGTTAAAGCCTCAGCGGGCCACGGGAGAAACACGAGGGGATCTGAGCAGAGGGCCTTTTCCTGTTTCTGACTACACTTCGACTACAGCACCGTGTAAACGCGTTCAGCTGGTTTGGAGGAACTCTTCTCACCTGAGCCGTGGCGGCGTCCACCACTTTCTTACTGACCAGATCCGACTTGTTCCCCACCAGCAGCCTGGAGACGTTTTCACAGGCGTAGCGATCGATCTCATCCAGCCACTGCTTCACGTTGTTGAAGGACTCCTGAGGGGAGGAGAGGAGAGCAGCAGGAACGCGGAGGTTACCCTCCAAACCCTGGTGTGTTTCATATGAATGTTGAAGATGTGGTTAGAGGTGACCTGTTCGGTGACGTCGTACACGATAATGATGCCGTGTGCTCCTCTGTAGTAGCTGGAGGTGATGGTGCGGAATCGTTCCTGACCTGCCGTGTCCCACTGAGGAGGTTCACACAACACAGAGATGAGTGGAAAATTCAGATTTGTTCGGTGCTGCTTGTAGCTTCAGAGAATCGTTGGAAGTAGTTTTTCCAAATAAACCTGGAGCTGCAGTCAGATTTAGGACTTTTTAACTCATTTTTATTCTAAATTCCTAAAGAAAAACGACTGTCTGGCCTCACAAACATTTTTGTTTCAGGAAAGCACATTTCCTGCAGGAATTCTTTCTTCCTGAATGACGGAATGATGGAGGAGAGTCGGACCAACAGATCATGGATTTGCCCACTTCCTAATCAGGAGTCTGCTCTGGTCTGCTGTGCTGAAGCCAAAAGGTAAAGTTCCTGATTGTGGATCAAAGAATGAAAACCAGGAAGTAGCTAGGTGAGGAGCTTCATCCTCTCGGGGGAAACTCGGAGCAGAGCCGCTGCTCCTCCTTATCAGTCGGAGTCGGCTTGGGGGTCTGATTAGAATGCCTCCCTCTGGAGATTTTCCAGACACTGGGAGGAGACCCAGGGCAGATCCAGAACTTGTTGGAAGGATTAATGATCTTATCTTATCTGGGAACACCTTTTGATCCTCCAGGAGGATCTGGAGATGTGGAGAGAGATATCCGGGTTTCCCTCCTGGACCCGTTTGTTTCAATCACTTCTGCAAAGTCTTGTTAGATGTTCTAAAACTTATAACAATCTCCTATCATCTGTAGGTTATTTTGGTCTGTAAACAAACAGAACTCACTTCCCATTATCCCACCGACCGTAAACTTACAATCTGCAGCTTCACGGTCTTCCCGTCCATGTCGATGGTCCTGATCTTGAAGTCTACTCCGATGGTTGAGATGTAGCTCTCAGTGTAGGTGTCATCCTGCACCGAGTGGTAGAGTTAGGCTTCATAATGTGTTTATCTGTGTTCTCATCTACGTTCTGGCAGGTTTAAAGCACTCATACCGCAAAACGCAGCAGCAGGCACGACTTCCCAACTCCAGAGTCGCCGATGAGAAGAAGCTTGAACAGGTAGTCGCTGAAAAGACACAAATAAGGGACCTTAGAATGAGCTCTTTAGACATATAAAC
>SSNS01000751.1:73489-93489 GCA_006937985.1 Aphyosemion australe | reverse complement strand
AGCTCGTTTCTGTGGAAACGTTATAAATAATTCATATCTTTTGTGTTGTGGAAAACTTCCTGAATGACGTTTTTCAGTGAAATAGTTTAAAATAAAACAGTTTATGTTTTTAAAGACTGATGAGCTAACGGCTAGTCTGAGCACAGCCAGGATGCTAGCTGAGATAAAAACTGTTTCACTTCTAGAGTGGTATTTTAGAGGATATAACCAAAGGTTTTCATTTTTATTTTCAAGTTTTTAATAAGGTGACCGTGTTTCATCCTTAAACCAATTTAACTGAGAAACCATTTGTTATTTTTTAAATATGATTGGAAGCCGCTTTCATAAGACACACCAAGATGGCAAATCAGCGTAATACTGCTGCCACCGTTTGTCTTATGAAAGCACCATGACGGCAAGACGATCGAGAATTTTGTGACTTTTGTGCCACCAAGCTTGGTATTAATATAACTGCAACGCTGGACTTGTGACTGAAGATTACGCCTTGGCGCATCAGGGGGTGATGTCATGGTCACGTGTGGAATGTCCGCCGAGCTTCGGCTGGCTTTTGTAAACAGAATCAGCTGAGACGGTAAACTGGAGCGACGCAGAGCTCCAGGAGCTTCTCTCCGTTAGAGCTGGAGCTCAGATCACCAGACTGTCTACGGAGATGTGGAGGACAGACGCCTTTAGGAGCGGCTTGTCAAAAATACTTTATACCGCCATCACGTAACCCTTTGTGAAAAGCGCATGATCGCGCCACATTACCGCCACAGTCTGACCACTTATGAACGACCAAAGTCTCCCTGATGCCGCCTCAGCTTTGCAGCAAAATGGCGGCATTGTTTTATGAAAGAGCCTGACAGATCTACGTCACACTGTCACTGAACGTTCATGGACTCACCCATCTGGACTCACGACGGGGAAGGCTGTTGTTGGTTTAGCGTCCAGGAAACAGCAGAGAACGTCTGGGCTAGTAGAAGCTAACCGTTAGCATTAGCAACTCCACCACACAGCAGAACTCCTCCAGGCTTGTGTTATTGGTGGAGATAAAACATCAACGTTGCAGAGCAGACAGAGTCAGTGGTAGAGTCGTGTTGCTGTTAGCCAATCAGAGGACAGATGTCCACATAGCAGGAAGTAAGACTCCAGATCCTGCCGTCCTGCTCCCCTCTCCTCTGGATAACTTCTACCTCCTGAAACAGGAGCGCTAGTGCTTTTTTTCCCCACAGAGACAGACTCACAAGGCGTTCATTTATACAAGAGACCGCTGCAGATGTGTTGAAAAAATGAGTGAACTTGGTCTTTAGGTATCTACAAGAGAATGCAAATTTAAATAAAATTTGATTTTAAAATGTGCTTCAGGGATGTCAGTGACCAGTTGAGATCACTCGCGCAGTGAAAAGAGTTAAATAGCTCAAATTTCCTAAAGTTTACAGGAGTTTATGTTGTTTTTTAACATCTTCACTCCACCCTCAGCTTCACACTCGTTTTAAACATCCTCCCAGTGCTACAGTGTCCTGCTGCTGGTGATATTTCTGCCAATTTTTACACAAAGTGCAAGTTTCTTCTCTAAATAAAGTCAATCAACAGTTGATTTTTGTTTTCCTCCTTCCTTTAAGATTCATCATCTGAGACGCAGGACTTTCCCGGCACAAAAAACAACAACAACCAAATCCCAGGCAGGAATGTCCAGTTGCTAAAATGACTGCAGGCCTTGTCTGTCTGTGTGCAGAGATCTGCAGCTTCAACAGGAACAGATGAAAATAGGGGCTTTTCTGTCTGCCTTCAGCCGGCTTTGGAGCGGGCAGCTCGCTTATTTGGTGCTGGTAACTGCAGGTTTGTTCCACAGTCATTGTGTCTGATGCTGTATTAATTTAACAAAACGTACAGCTGCTGTGGGATTTTTACCAGACAACAGTATTAATTATAAGCCTCAGATGCTCTGAGGTACGCGTGTACCTTTGAGACTCTTATTGTGAAGGATGCTGCACTAGCCTCGTATTGGCCCATAAACCACATAAACCTCACGTGTTTTACATTTAAAAGTAATCAGAGAGAAGAATCCATCAACACCAAATAAATAATTTAACTGGTTTAAAGTCAGAGTCAGCAGCTGTGGATCTTCTTCCTTTGTGTTTTGATGTGTCCTGATTACATTTTCACCACCTTAAAGGTCCAACATGGTTACTGAGATTTCTGTTTTTTCTGTTCTTGATTTTATTTATTTATTTTTTTTAACCAAGAAGACTCCAATAGCTGCTCAGCATTTTCCTTTATTTACATAAAAACTAAATTCTTCAGTGTTTTCTGCTCTTTTTCTCCTTTCTTATCGTTTCTTTCTGTCTCCTGTGAGATTTTTATTTTCCCGCCCTCCTGCTCTCCGTCTCTCCTCTCAGTGACAGCTGGTCCTTAGTTTGTTTCCCGCCAACCGACCAGCTGTCCTTACCAGGCAGAGGTATTTGAGAAGTGTGTGTGTGTGTGTGTGTGTGTTTTACATAAGAGGCTGCTCCTTTATGTCCGCTTTCATATCTGTTCTCCTTTCACACACTCACTTCTCAGACAGGAAGGAACATGACACTCACATGAAAAGACCACTCTCCTCAGCTACTGTGAACACACACACACACACACACACACACACACACACACACACACACACACACACACACACACACACGCTCTGAGCTGCTGCTGTTTTCCCTCCTCGTTTCTGGTGCAGATGAGTCCCAAATGACAAAAAACGACACTAAAAATTGATGTTTTCCCAAATGTATTCATATTTTTAATCTCTAATTTCCATCTTGTAACTCATAGTTTGTAAATTAGACACATGACATGAAAACATGCATTGTGACTGAAGCTATGGTGCATTTTAAACAAAAGGGAGCACAGTGATTTCCTCGTCCTCAGTGTTTTTTAAACGTTTCACATTTATTGAGTAGATTTACGGTTCTGACCAATCAGAAGACGGTTCCAGGAGCTTAATGCTGTTTGGAGAATGGCAGCAGCATGTGAGAGGGTGAAGTCACACCCGTGTGATGGTGTGAAGGTTTGGTGGGAAACTGGTGAGTGAGATGGACAGCTGCATCTGTCTGGAGAACAAATTCAGATTTGTCCCACAGAAATCTGACACGGCTGGAGTAATCCTCCTCATGTGAACTTGTTCTTGGCTCCATGGATACAAAGATGATTAAAAACAGGATTATAGATGGAGTCAGCCTGGATGGGTGGTGACTCTTTCACAGGACAGCTAACTTTTGGTCATAATGTTTTGTCTCACTGATAGGATAACTACCCAGATCTGGTTGAGGGCCTTCTTCTTGCATCCTGGACAGATTCCTGTGTTCACACCTGCTCAGAGGAACAGGACCAGACTGGGGTTTGACTTAAACTGAGTGTGCAAACACCCTGAGAGTAAAACATACCAGGCGGCAAACAAAGATGGTTTCTAAATGTTCTTGCTTCAGCGTCCAGATATGCTAAATATTCCCAGAAACGTTCTCCTCCTCCCACCTTGTCTTGGTAACTAAGTGTGGTTCTGGGTTCTACCTGATTTTGTTGGGCTACCGTTTCCTGGACTTCTCTCAGTCTTTGTTTCTATCCTGACGACTACTTCATATTCCAACAAGACGGAGAAAAGCCTCATACAAGCTGCAGAAGACAGCAACACCTGACGGATTTGATTCCTGCATTCAGTAAACGGAGGCGTGGCCTTGGTCTAAGAGGAAATCCCAAGTGATAAAGTCAATGAAGGTCCAATAGAAAACGTCAATGAGGAGGATGAGATCCAGAATGGATCATGGAAACATCATCCAAGAGCTGCTCTCAGGGAAAATAGAGCCCAAATGACCCCGGATTCAAGTTTGGAACCACATGACGGGTTAAGATGCAAAGCTGAATTTACAGGAAATATTTAGTTCATCTGTTTCTGAAGCAAAAACATTTTCATAAAATTCTATTAAAAGTCAGAAAAGGGTAGAACGTCTTCTCCAGGTCAGGCACGAGGTTCTGCCTCAAGTGGAGGAGTTTAAGTATCTCAGGGTCTTGTTCATGAGTGAGAGAAAGATGGAGATCGATAGGTGGGTTGGTGCTGCGTCTGCAGTGATGTACCGGTCTGTCGTGGTGAAGAGAGAGCTGAGCTGAAGGAGAAGCTCTCCATTTTCCGGTCGATCTACATTCCTACCTTCACCTATGGTCATGAGCTTTGGGTAGTGACCGAAAGAACGAGATCACGGATACAAGCGGCTGAAACGAGTTTTCTCTGCAGGGTGTCTGGACTCTCCCTTAGAGATAGGGTGAGAAGCTCGGTCATTTGGGAGGGGCTCGGAGTAGATCTGCTGCCAGTAGGAGGAGCCAGTTGAGGTGGCAAAGGGCATCTGGTTAGGATGCCTCCGGGACGCCTCCCTGGTGAGGTTTACCTCCCAACCGAGAGGAGACCCAAAGGAAGACCCAGGACACGCTGGAAGGATTATGTCTCTCATCTGGCCAGGAACACCTTGGGATTCCCCCGGAGGAGCTGGCCCAAGTGGCTGGAGAGAGGGAGGTCTGGGCTTCTGCTTAGGCTGCTGCCCCCGTGACCCGACCTCTGGATGATGGATGGATGGATGGATGGATTAATAGATGGATGGATGGATGGATCAATCAAAAGCAGCTGGAGTCAAACTTTTGCTCTTCCAATTAAAAAACAAACTCACTTTGATGACTTTAAGCTTTGCATTTATTATGAGTGCAAAAAAAAAGTCACTTGGTCAAAAGTGACTTAACGTTTGAGAAAAAACCCCCATTAAAACATAAAGTTACGACCATATTTTGCCACAGGCTCACAGGCAGGAAGTCACACAGATACAGTCAACTGTAAACCACATCCACAGTTCCGGCTGAACACTCCAACTGACAGCAGCTGTGTTCGTTAACCCCTCTTACCACACACACACACACACACACACACACACACACACACACACACACACACACACACGCACTAAGCCTCACAACACCCGTTATGTCTGGTTAACTGCTCGGATTATCAACGTGAGCTGAGCGATGCGGTCCAAGCTCTGCTTATCAACACTGAGGCGACACAGTTAGTTCCCCTGGTTTGTGTCATCAGAGCCCAGCGCACAAGGTGGCCTGTGTTCCTGTGTGTGTTTGTTTTTATGTCTGACACACACACACGCACGCACGCACGCACGCACGCACGCACGCACACACACACACACACACACCTCAGTTAACCCTGCTTCTCTTCCAGTATAATTATGTGGCTGTATGTTTGGTCTGCAGGCTTGTTGATAGAAGACACGTTTAGCTGAGAAACGCTTCACACATACGGGGTGTTGTCTAATGTGTCACACTCTTTACGGTGTGTGTGTGTGTGTGTTTATGCTCCCGTAGGAAAACAGACGTGGTTCTGTCAGAGTCTTCACCCTAACCCTGGACGATACTGTGGGAGAAACAAAATGAAGACATGATGAGAATTAACTTAAAATGTTGAGGAAAAAGTTTATTTTCAGAACGACGGTCGGCTCAGGCGTGTTTTTACAGATCAAACTATAAAGAATTAGGTGTTTTATTGATTCATGGGTCTATCTTGATTATTCCAAAGGGGGTTCGAATGAAGGCAACTGGACTTCTCTGGTTTCTGGCTAAGAGAAACGTCTTCAAGTAACCAGAGCAGTCCAGTTGCCTTCATTCGAACCCCCTTTGGATTACCATGACCTCCACCAGCATATTATTGTGTAACATTGTGAAATTCCATTATTTCTCGACATGAGATGATTTTAGCTGAGAGGTGGTGACATGAATTCCTCCGAGGGAACAAGTTCTGGTTTCCTTCCAGCAGGATCATGGATGCTTTCTGGGATTACAACCAAGGTTTTTGTTTTTACCCGTATGTTGACGTTTACTGACCAACAACGAGGGTCACGTTCTACGTTGGGTCCATTAAAGCAGAGTGAGTACCACCCCAGCCAGCACACATAGGTGGGCCCCATATGGGATCTATATGGGCAAGCCGTATGGGTCCCAACAGGGTTTGTCCGCAGTTTCCATGGTGGTCATACAAGGGGTTGCCGGCACTTGAGTCAAACCCTCTGAAAACCCATGTAGGGCCCGTTAAAATCTATGTGGGCAAAAATCTTTCTGGGCAAACCCCCATGGGGCCACCATGGAAAACCACGGACAAACCCTGTTGGGACCCATATGGCTTGC
This sequence comes from Aphyosemion australe, assembly GCA_006937985.1. Taxonomy (NCBI): domain Eukaryota; kingdom Metazoa; phylum Chordata; class Actinopteri; order Cyprinodontiformes; family Nothobranchiidae; genus Aphyosemion; species Aphyosemion australe. The sequence continues at coordinate 87,297 of SSNS01000751.1, read as the reverse complement.
CCATATAGATCCCATATGGGGCCCACCTATGTATGCTGGCTGGGCAGCCTTACCTACCTCTGATCTAACCAGACACGTTCAGAAAATTCATTTTATAGCAAACAAAAACGTTTCCTAGTGCCTCTAAACCAAAGCATCCACTATTATAGATCTTGAATAGTGATATGGTTGTGTCTCTCTGAGGTCTGAAACGTGACCTCACAGGTAACGCTGCTGACCGACTCACGGACCTCAGCTACAGAGAACCCCACATCGTTCCTGTCGAATGTTTCACAAACGGAACCTCCCCTCCTCCCGTTGAGGGACGGGGACAATAGAAGTTGGTGACACAGACTGGACCATTAATGAGGTCAGTGGAGGAAAAACAAACTGGGAACAATGGGAGTGTAAATGGTACAGTTCAGTGGTCTGTTACAGTCTATCTAAATGGAAAGAGGGCAGGAATTCCTAAAGGACGGAACGTTTGTTATGGTAATGATGGGTATTTTCAACCTGAAACTGAACCGTAATAAAGAGACAGGAAACGTGAGTACAATTATCTCTGCGCAGAGGAGAGAAGATAATCAGAGTGTTGATACACTTGTATACCAAACCCCGAGGATTCTCTCTCGAGCTTGCTCTCCTCTGCTCTTTTTATTATAGAGTTAAAGCATGTTTAAACATTGGGCAGCCAATCAATAGACAGGGTGTTTCTACTCTAACCAATAACAAGTTTATCCCTATGTTTGCGATGGTCTCCTCTTGATGGTCCGAGGGAACAAAGTCTTCTATTGATCCGGTCCTCGGGCCTCCACGTCTGGTCAACGACCTGTAGAAAAGTCAGCCTAACCCTGCCTTCACCCTGCACCCATATCTGTGCAGGGAGAGACAGGTGAAAGGCTATCCTATGATGAAACCTTCTTTAGGACATTAAGATACATTAAAAAACCCTAACAGGTAATGACTGTCGGATAAACTTTTCCACACGTTGTTACAGCTTTACTCCAATGAGAATGTTAAAAATGTTAATTTGAGATTTTTTTGCTAATTTATGAATAATTAAGCACTAAGAAATCACACGTCCTCTGTGTGCTCAGCCAGGATGAATCCTCCACAGATACCCGCCTCACCTCAGCTAACTCCTGATGAGGAGGAGCAGCGGTTCTTCTCTGAGCTCCTCCTGGAGAACGCTAGCCTGGCAAACCATCCTATGTGAATATAGTCTGGCCACGACCCGTAGACAGAGCTCAGTGGTGGGGCAGAATCTACAGTTGTCTTTCAAACTGTCTCCACGTGCTACTGGACAACAAACAACGTGATGTACTCACCGCTACGGATGTCAGTCAATGGGGTAGTCCATCATACTCTGCTGAAGAAGATGCAAATCCATCCTTTTTCTAAATAAACGTAAGTACCTCTATCTGCTCGCAACTCAAAGAAAAGCCCAAGTCTAAATAGTCCAGAGTTTATGCCAAAGTCGTTTCAAATGCACCACAGCCATCTTAGTTTCGCTCAGTCGCAGTAACATCCCGCCTACCAAACCAATAGAGCGCTGTGATTGGCCCACCAAATCGATAGAGCTCTGTGATTGGCCCACCAAACCGATAGCTCTGTGATTGGCTCACCAAACCGATAGAGCTCTGTGATTGGCTCACCAAACCGATAGAGCTCTGTGATTGGCTCACCAAACCGATAGAGCTCTGTGATTGGACCACCAAACCGATAGAGCTCTGTGATTGGCCCACAAAATCGATAGAGCTCTGTGATTGGACCACCAAACCGATAGAGCTCTGTGATTGGCCCACCAAACCGATAGAGCTCTGTGATTGGACCACCAAACCGATAGAGCTCTGTGATTGGCCCACAAAATCGATAGAGCTCTGTGATTGGACCACCAAACCGATAGAGCTCTGTGATTGGCCCACCAAACCGATTGAGCTCTGTGATTGGCCCACCAAAACCAATAGAGCTCTGTGATTGGCTCACCAAACCGATTGAGCTCTGTGATTGGCCCACCAAAACGATAGAGCTCTGTGATTGGCCCACCAAACTGACAGCGCTGTGATTGGCCAGACACAGGCCAATGGTAGGCCTGCTCTTTGCTACGGAGCGTGGCTAGAGCGACATGCAGAGTAAAATCCTTTTGCTTCGGCTGCTGTCTAGATGTCTAGGCTAGGACAACGGAGCTCCTCTGGGAACTGGGAGACATCCCATGAAGGTAAATCATGATCCAAGTCTGTGCAGGTGAGATTCCCAAGCTGATCTAAGATTAGTTATTAAAATGACAGTTAAACAAAAAAAGGGCTCCAACAACTTCATTTAATGACTAAAGCTTTTTTATTTTTCCCATTAAAACATCCTGACTGGAAACGGGAATAACAACAAAAGTCTTTTGAGCTTTACCCAGAACTAGAGCTGGCATCGTAGGAATGTTGGCTCTGAACCAGAATAATATGAGGTCAGAGGGGTTAAAAGTTCTGGCTTTTATATTTTTGAACACAGCTCCATTGTCTGCAGAGTCTTCTGTTCGGCTGCCATGATGCCATTCAGAGTCTCAAATTCCTGCTTGTGCTCCCAGTGATGATCACTCAGATCCAAACGAACAACAACAGGTTTTAATCCAGCAACAACAGAAACACCTTTCCTGTTTCTGGAGGGTTTCTTTGCTTCGACACACCTGATCCACCACACCTGGACCCAAACGTACACCTCTGGTTGAAATGAGCCTTTATATTTGTCTCTGCTTCAACAGCTGATTTTAATGAGCTGCTGAGATAGGACCAGGGATGGAGACCCCTGATCTGTCCTTAACTTTTGATCGATGGTGCATCACGTTTTCTTTAAGGTTTAACAGTTTTAAACGTGATGCTGTCACACAGATCTGATGGAGATGAAGCCTCAACCCCAACGTGCTCCTTGTGCAATACTAATACAATAAAATGGCTTTAATTGGTTTTTATCAGGTAAATTCTATTTATCAATTAAAAGTAAGTGCATTCTGCTGAAGGGAAAGTCCAGCAGGGGGGTTTCTGCTCAACAGCATCACTGAACGTCTTCTTGTTATTCCAACTGGAGCAGCTCGACATGTTGACACACAGATGCTTGTGTTTGCTGCTGGTTAGGGTTAGGGTTAGGGTTAGGGTTAGAGACGCGGCTAGAGCCGAGGTACGGAACCCACTGGAGGAAATTACAAAGGTGACACCGGAGTGTCGCATAATCTCCTGTAGAACACGCACATACACACGCACATACACACACACACACACACACACACACACACACACACACACACACACACACACACACACACACACACACACACACACACACACATAGCTTCCGTTAAAATAACAGCAGCAGCTCCTGAGGAGACTGCTCTCATTTAGCACCAAACTACCTCCAGCCTGTTTCACACACGTCCAAACGACCGGGGCTGTCTGGAGCGAACAAGGTTCAGTTTGTCTGTCTCTCTCTTTCTGACACACACGCACGCACGCACGCACGCACGCACGCACGCACGCACGCACGCACACACACACACACACACACACACACACACACACACACACACACACACACACACACACACCTCAGCAACTATCCAACAGTTGTGGAAGTCGACTGTTTGGGACTGAAGGTGTGTGTGTGTGTGTGTGTGTGTGTGTGTCAGAGAGAGGAGGACATTTGTCTTCACAGACATTTGTGGAAAACATTTGAGGCCGTGCCTGCTCAACATCATCAGGATTTGTGCAGAAACTAAATTCACTGATGCTGCAACAACCTTTGGTTCAGTCCCTGAGTTTAGGAACACGGAGGAGCCTCTGGAGAACGTCTGCAGAATCAGAAATACAGAATTTGTTTATCTGAACCGTATATCAAGACGACGTTTAGCGAAATAAGACGCTGTGATGTTATAATAATGAAAAAATCCATTTAGCATTTAAAACTCAGCATCTGTGACGCTGAACACAACCTCTAAATGAAGATTCCAGCTTGAGTTCTCCTGGAGAACAATAATCTAAAAACATCTCCATGTAAATGCATGTTTGAGACTCTTATTTTGAAGGATTACATGAAGCTGCTGTTGGAATAAAGACTGCACCACGTCTGATTCTAGACCCCTCAGTCACATAAAAACCAGAACAGTTACAGCTCAGATGAAAAACTCTTAAGATAATTTGAGTTCTTTTAAAACTGAAACCCACACATCTTTTGGACTAGGCTGTAGAGGGTGGATTGCTGTTTTGACCCACTAGTTTTGTATTTCTTTGCAGGATGGAAAATAAGATTCTGACACATCTTCATCTGTAATGATGAGAACATACGTGATCTAATTCTGATCCCAGGTCAGTCATGTTCCATTTCCAAAGCTCCTGCTTGGTTCTCGTTAGTGTTAATTGGTCCCACCTGCCTCTCGTTTCCCTGATCACCTGTGTCCTGTATATAAACCCTTGTTGTCACCCCTGTTGCTCATCACCCTGATTAAAACGACAACCCTTCTACGGCTGCTTCCTGGAGTGCACTCACCTGCTTTGAATCCCCACACCTCCTTAAACAAGACAGTGCACTTGCCTCTCAGGCAGCGTTCCATTTCTGAAAAACCACACCCTTGTGTTAAAATTCTCTCCCATTGCCAGACATCAGACATTTCTGCTGCTGCTCTCTCGTTTTAGTTTTATTAATTTTTATTTAAAAACAAGTTGTGTCTGCGTGTCTCCCGTACTGCTTTGGCCATAATATTCAGTAGAAGAAGAAACTATTTATTTTAGCCCACTCCTCTTCCGCCTGGTAGCAAGATGGCGCCTGTGCTTGGAGTTGCCGCAGCTACTAGCCACGTTTTAAACTTTTCTCTAACCTCCTTGTTTCCGCCTTGCTTTATTCTGCGGTCCTCATCAGTAGTGTCCTGGCTACCATCTCGTATGATCGCCATACGCTACTTATGTGTCTTGTATTGTGTATGATAACTAACTGGGAAAAATAAAATCTATATTTGTATAAAAAGATTAATGTCCTGAAGCTTATAAGTAAAATAATCCATGAAACAAGAGGATGTAAACCTGCTTCTCTTGCTTTTTTATTCTAACACCCAACAACTGAAGGTTTAAACCACACGTTGAACATGTGTTAATGTGGATTTAATCTTTTTATCATCGTCCCAGGACAAATAGGATTCCCTGTTTTTTTAAGGCGATTTCCCAAAACGACGTGATAAAATAACGTATGGATTATGTTCCCATGGGCTTGATGAAAGGAGGTCTTTATTTTGCACGAGCCCCCAGGGCCTGGTGGCCGGCGTTGCATCATTGTGAGCAGCTGAGACCGAACGTGTGTTTGTGTTTGAATCTGTGCCAGATTCCAGGAAACAGGAAACGGACTGGCGGGAAATTTACAGCAGCAGGGGGTCCGGCCCTTTGTCAAAACATAATCCAGAGGACAGGCTGAGGATTTACTGCCCTGCCCCCGAACACACACACACACACACACACACACACACACACACACACACACACACACACACACACACACACACACACACACACACACACACACACACAAACACACAGTCTTTCTTTGGAGATAATATTCCTCCAGGAAGCAGGACCAGCTGCTGCGTCCCTCCCTGAGAAAGAGCCGAAGGAGGGAAAGCAGGGATTCCTTCTTAAAGAAGAAAGAGAAAGTGTGATGAAAGGGTGATGAAAGAGTGATGAAAGGGTGATGTGATGCATCCAGGGTGAAGGTCAAGTGCAGCTGGTCAATTAAAACACTTTAAAGAGCCTGTTGGAGGATCAGAGGAGGAAAAAGGACCTGATGACCATGAGAACGTTTGTCTGTTTGATGCAAAGAACCGTCGGTGTTGACATAAATCTCTGAGAGGTTTTCTGCTCTAATCACAGTAAAGAGATAAATAAAGGAACTGTTTTCAGTCAGAATCTCACTGACTGGTGGTGAGTTAAACATGTTAACCTGGAATCACTGAATCTGTACTTCCTGACTCTTTAGCATTTGATTAAACTGCTGATAAATCAGATTCTTGCTCATTCTCATGTTGTATTTAGTCACACAGCGCCTAGATTTGTTCTCCATCCATGTTTTCTTTATTCTCTCTTAAGGTCAATCAGAAAAAACAATTAGGAGGATTTTCAAGACTAAAGGTCAGTCATCAAAGAAGAAAATAGAATTTCCAGAACATGCTGCGAAAGTTAACAAGAGGATTTTCCTGAATCAGTGCAGGGTGTGGTCCGTACTCCTACAGAAATTCCTTTAATCCTTTAAACTAGAGTAGCAAACATCTGAAGTTCATAGAAATCCTCTCAGGGATTTTGAGATGTAATTTGGTTTGCTTTCAGCTCCAGATTCCTGTTCTTTGTAATTAAAGGAGTGAATCACTCGTTTAATCAACACATCTGCAGCGGTCTCCAGTAGGAATGAATGCCTTGTAAGTTGTTCTCTGGGGAAACAAAGCTCCAGTGCACCAGTTTCAGGAACTAGAAGTCTGTGTCCAAATCCAGGGACTGCATGCTTCTGAGTACCCGTCCTCATTGGTCTCAGGAGAACGTGTTCTTCCGTGACCACTTAGACCGGATGTTAACAGCTGTGAATGTGGACGTTCTAGCCTTAAATAAAAGTCCCGCCCCTACTCCTGTCACCTAGCAACTGCTTAAAGAAAATCTACTACAAAATATGGATCCACGATGCTGGATTATTCACGGTTAATTGTATAATTTATTTCATGATTTATGATTTACCAATTTTATGAACTGTAATGACGAACAAGAATACAAAAACACATTACAGGCCTAATGAGAATGGGAAACGCCTAAAAACACAACCACTTCAGGCTTTTACTTTATGTACAGTCAGATTTGAATAAACTAGTCGTCCTGCTGCTCTACTGCTGTGCGTCCCGTTTCTACAGAAATCAATCCCGCAGTGCATCACGGGAATTATGGAGGTGAGGAGACCACGGAGACTACACCGCACCCGTTCTCAAAATCGAGGAAAAGAAGAACGCATTTCAAGACCGCATTCTGAGCATTCTTGGAATTTGGACGGTCTTCGACGCGGCGCTGTGACGTCACTGGTCTTAAAATCCGAACTCATGAGCACGCAANACCCCTGGATTTGGACACAGCCGAAGTGAGCTTCATCACAGCTGAACTTAAGACGACAGGATCTGGAGTCTTACTTCCTGATATGTGGACATCTCTCCTCTGATTGGCTAACAGCAACACGACTCTACCACTGACTCTGTCTGCTCTGCAACGTTGATGTTTTATCTCCACCAATAACACAAGCCTGGAGGAGTTCTGCTGTGTGGTGGAGTTGCTAATGCTAACGGTTAGCTTCTACTAGCCCAGACGTTCTCTGCTGTTTCCTGGACGCTAAACCAACAACAGCCTTCCCCGTCGTGAGTCCAGATGGGTGAGTCCATGAATGTTCAGTGACAGTGTGACGTAGATCTGTCAGGATTTTCTAATCCTAGAGTTTCACCTAGAGTCTATTTTCTATCAGAAGCTAATGCAGGAGATAGGTGGAGGAGACTATTTTCATGTTCAGCCTGCAGGAAACACTCAGTGACCCGTTAGAATCAGAAATGATCATTCAAGCTATCATGAAAAATAAAGTCACCATTTCATTGTGAGTTTTGAATCATCTTCTCACAATTTCTGCTTTATTCTGGAAAACTTTGCTTCACTAATTTGTCAACACTCAAAAATCTTTTTCCTTGTTTTCTTCCTTCTTCCCAAATGTCAGATTTGTCTTGACTCACAAGTTTTTGAAATTTGCTCAAAAATCCAGAAGTAAGGCCCTGTGGCTCTTTCAGGGAGATCCAGTTTGCTCGTGAATGTTCTGAGAAGAATTATTTTTAAATTTAAATTTTCACGAGTCTATTTGCAGTTTATGTTTAATCTGATGTCTTACAAACACAATTAAATCCATTTAAGACTCCAACAACTATTCATTTTATTATTTTAACAATACTTTAGCTGTCGACAAGGCAAGGTTTGTGTAGTCTCCCCACTGGGATTTCAAAATCCACCATCAGTTAAAAAACATTCTCATTGGCTGGAAGAAAAAAACTAGAAATGAAAAAATAAAACTTATGAGATTAAAAAAAGGCCAAAATACAAAGTCAAACATCCTCCTAAAAAACGTTATTTGTCCAAAGTCAGGTTCATGTTCTGTGATTTATTCACGTTTGAGCCAACCGCCCAGCATCACCTTCTTCTCAACGATACGTTTGCTTCTCAACAGTTACCGTCATTAATCTCTACAGCGTCTCGCTTTAATCAAACGTTTAGGCTCCTATCAGGGCTGCAAATATTTCCTGATACCTTCAAATGACTCGTAAATCAACAACTTAAATGTAGATGAAGCTGCTGTGGGTTTATTAGAGCTAACGGGTCTGGGTAAGGTCACAAAGTTCACTAAATGAGTGTTTAATACCACAGGAACCAGGTTTATTACAGACAAGACTGCTGGGATTAAATAATCTGAATTACAGTTTTTCTCCATTGGTTCGGCTCATTTCATGAAACAGAAATTACATTCTCAAAACTCTGAGATCATTTGGCTAAACACTCTCACAGTTTAGCACAACACTATAGCTCACCTGCAAAAGCTCATATCTCTTCCAGAACTGTTAGGTCAGGCTTCAATCTAAATCCCTTTCTCATTGAAACAGTCAGTGTCTCCAAAATGGCAAAGATCCTTCTCAATAGCTTTGGCTCATTTCTCCACACAGATCGGACATTCTCATCATTCTTGGTGCTTTTGTCAAAATAAACCTGGATGGTTGGTCACAACAACATGGTTCACCTGCAAAAGCTCACATCTCTCCTAAAACAGTTCACTCATGTGTCAAAACTACATTCCTTTCTAATCTGAATAGTCAGTGCCCCCAAAATGCATCGTCCCTTTGGCATTGTGTGAGTACTGCCATACAAAATGTTTAGATGTTTTGTCACTATGGCAGAGGACCAACAATAGACAATGATGTATGATATAAGTATCATAATGATAATTGTATAATACAGTAAACTGCGGTTTTCTGTTGAAATTGTTGAAGTCAGATGAAGCAAATACTGATTCTGAAATCAGGTAAAGGAGGTATTGAAACCAAACAAGTGAACTATGCTTACTGTGATTACAGGTAAGGTTATAATGGGAGACAACCAGTAACTGACTTACATTTACATACTGGTACCACAGCTCCTTCACTCTGTCAGAGTTCCTCTCAAATGGTACCTTGTAGAATTGTTTCATTGTCATCTGATGCTTCTTCAAAACCCGCTCTATTGTGGAGATGCTTATTGTGTTTATATTTATAGTCTTGTTTCGCCTGACTGTCAATGACTGTCATCAATGTATCAAATATTCAAAGAAATTCATATATGGTATTCATGGTACTATGTTCTTGACCAGTTTTGACAATTGAACAGACAGTTGTGCATGCGAGTACTTATACAATGAAATCATGCTGACATGTTTGGAGAGAATGATCATTGGACTGAGAAGCAACTAATCAGTTTAGATCTACAAGATCTATTCATTTGGAAAATGTGCTAAATGTGGGCTAACTGTATAACTGTAGACTACTTGTACTTAATCATTTGCAAAGATGCACTGAGACACTTGAGACACGTACTAAGGCATTTGCTGTTTGATTAAATGAATGAGAAATGCCATTCTGTTGTGAACATTTGCCAAGAGGTTTGGAGGTTTGTCCATGTTATTTTGAGAATGTAATTTCTGTTTCAAGTAATGAGCCAAACCAATGGAGAAAAACTGTAAAATGAATGAGAGATTAAAAAGGTTGTGAAAGATTATTGTTTTTTTTCCACAAATTTCCTGAATAAAAATGTTAAAAGCTATTTTAATAATAATAATAATAATAATAATAATAATAATAATAATGATAATAATAATACATTTTATTTAAAAGCACCTTTCAAGTCACCAAAGGACACTGTACAAGATAAAAATAGAGCAAGATTAAAACAAGTGATGGTGATGATGATGGTGATGGTGATGATGGTGATGATGGTGATGATGATGATGATGATGGTGATGATGATGGTGATGATGATGATGGTGATGATGATGATGATGGTGATGATGCTGGTGATGATGATGATGATGGTGATGATGGTGATGATGCTGATGTAGAAAGGAACATCCTTTAATGAGAGAAATGCAGTTTATAGGACTGATGAGCTAACTGCTAGTCTGAGTGCAGCTGAGACCAAAGTCAAGTCTTCTAAATTTCATGGTCAATCTAAAACTTTACACAGGAACACTCCTGAAAATAACCGCTGGGTTTCATTTGCATTTTTTGATAAATAAATAAAATAAATAAAAAGGAAAATTCAAACAAAAACAGTGCGAATGAGAAAAAAAGCACATCAGCTTCCACATGAACGTGAATGTGACGTAGCAGTGGTACCAAACAGGTTTTACATATTTCTCAGAAGCAGAAACAAACATTTTGAAAGAAGGATAAAAACTCTGAATAGTGGGAGTAAAATTCCCCCATAACAAACACACACAGCGGGGTGCCACGGCAGCCTTTGGCCTTGAGAATTAGTCACTCAACGACCAATTCAGATTTATCCTGAATGGAAATGACCCAAAGGATCCAGCATCCATGACAAAGAGCCAACAGGGAGCAGATGAATAATAAAAGCATGAATGGGTTTTATTTGGGTAGTAAACGGCTTCAAGTGGAAGAGCAACACCAGAGCAGGATGAGCTCGCAGCAATCCATAGACTTCCAGGAACAACATCCACTCATCTGGCGCTGTCCAGACATGTCAGGGGAGAAAACGGTAAAACACCTAGACGGGACGTGATGCTGGATTCTTTACGCAGCTCTTTCCTCATAAAACTCAACTTTATTTATATGGAGCCTTTCTTAATAATAGAGTCCCAAAGGTCTTCACAGAGAAAATCAGAAACAAATATAAAACATCAAGAGTGTCAGAAATTACATTAAACACAATCAAACACCTAAATCCATTCATCAGGATTAGAGCAAGATATAAAACCTAAAAGAGCCTCAAACTCCACATCATCTAGAGGTCTGCACTGGTGAGTTTTTAAAAAACGTTCTGAGGTTTGAGTTTTTAAACAAAAATGAACAACTGATATTCACATTAGAAAGAATAAAATCAGCACTTGAGACACTTCTTTTTTTCATGTCCTGTCTGGCTGTATAACAATCAGAATTGATGTCTGAGTGCCGAAAACAAGCCATACAGTTTTCCTCTCACAGGTGGAGCGTTATAGATTCAGCTATAATGCCCCGCCCCCACCTGATATCAAAACTGATATCAGAAATGCTTTCGTCGGGTTGTTTTAAATCCCAACAGAGACGGAAATGAGACACTTCTGATGTTTATGGTCTTCTTTAGCTGCTCTTGTTGTTGCAGGTTCTGTTTTTCTGGGTTACGGTTCTACAGCGGAGCCGCCTGATTGGCTGTTCAGATCCCGTCTTAAATGTTGGATAACAAATCCCGACGGGAGATCTGGAGGCCAAACAGTTCAGATTGATTTGAATAGTTTTGGTTCCAGTTACATCTCTTAAGGACGCCCCCGACAGCCTAAAGATAATTCTACCAGATGTATTTTAAAAATCTGATCAGATATTTGTATGTGGTGTATTTAGAGCGCGCTGGTCTGCTCAGAAGAACGAATCAGGGATGTTGGATTGTCTTGTCCCGATATTGGAGCGTTTGTGATGTGCTCCGAGGGCAAATGAGTCTGCTGCCTGTTGAATGTGACGTGTAGCCAATCAGAGGTGATGGAAACGCGCTGCAGCTCCTCCTCCACCATGTTTGTTCACCATGAAGTCAGGTTTGATCTGGAGAGGTTTGGTGAGATCTCCAGACTGTTCGGGCGGGGATTGTTGGTGAAATCGGTTTGCGTAGTTTTTGCCGTGTGGCTGCACACCACACTCTGTAGAACCAAACCTGGTGTACCTGTAAGATTTACATCGTCATATATGAGGTATGATTTTTAAAATCTGGCAGTGTGAACTGGGCGTTAACCATTAACGCATGAAAGAACAATGGTCCTAAACCTGAACCTTGTGGAGCTCCTGCTGTGAGAGGCTGGTTTCATCCTGTTAACTTTAACACATGAAAGGTGTTTTAATATTCTCTGCATTTTGACTTTGATCCAGATAGTTAACCCTCTCTGCCACTGTTTTTTTGTGAGTTCTGACTAAACAGATGAATAAAAATAGATTTTAGACAAAAAACTTGTAAAATTTGTTTCTATCTGTGAAGCCGCACGAGGTTCAGGAGGATATCTCATCCTCTGACGCCTCAGAGGACAATTAAACCAGATCCTGAGCCCGTTTTGTGCTTCAGCGTGATGAATATGGGGACATATGGAGAAGCTTCAGGACAATGGAGCGTTTGTCATGCTGGACTCAATAAAGAGGCCAAGATGGGCTCAGACTGGGGGCCTTAACCAGGCTGTGAGTCTGTTTGTGAGGACGAGGCAGAGATTTGTGTTCAGTTTGCAGCTTTTTATATTTTTATTACATTTTTTCTTGCTCTTCCTTTTATTTGCAGGATTCATGAAAGAATGTCTTTCTACTCCTGGTGTCAGCCATGTTAACAGACAGATGTTACATCCTTTGTTTCTGCTGTCAACATGCTGCAGACCATAAAACCTAACAGCCCCACACTGTGATACGGTGCTACATCAGCCTCTATAGACCTGCCCCTCCCTCGTCTCCATCTCCACCCAGACTCTGGCTAACTGCCGTGGGAAGTTCCAGTCACAGGCAAACGGAACGCTCACCAGCATGGTGCTGCAGTGGTGTGGGAATGTCGGACCAGATCCCACTCATCCATCCTAATGGGAAACTGTCTCTTATGTAATATGAAGGCTTGTGATCAAACGAAAGATATTTTAAATAGGAAATCATTACTACTTTTATACCAAACATTAGTACTTCCACATATGACGTACTGTTTGGAGGTTTGGGGAAACACTTACAAAACTCATACAAAACCCATAGTTTTATTACAGAAAAGAGCAATAAGAATAATAACTAACTCTGATTACCACGCACCAACACACCCCCTGTTTGTAAAACTAAATATACTTAAATTTACAGACTTGGTCAAATTACAAACTGCACAAGTACTTTTTAAAGTATATAATAAAATAATTCCGGATTGTGTCCAGAGGCTGTTCAAGATCAAAGAGACAAAGTATGAACTAAGAGGGGAGGGACAATTTATACAACAAAAAGTTAGAACAAATGTCAGGAGTCAGAGTTGTTCAGTAGAAGGAGTAAGAATATGGAATAACATAGACATTGGAATCAGGGCATGTAATACAGTTAAATCATTTAAAAAAATGTATGTCGAAAAAATTAGGACTAATTACTATAACGATTGTATGTGATCCAGTGTATTCAAAGTTGTGGATGAAAATGTTAAGGCTAATATGCACTTAAAAGTATTCTGATTTATAGAAAATGACTGTTTATAGTAATCATTGATTTTCGTATGGTTACTGGTAGTTTTTTTTTTTTGATGACTTATTTTGTCGTTTATTGTTAATATTTTTACTACAATTAATAATTTTCGATTTTATTTTTAAATTTTCTTAATACATTTTTTCCTCATTTCTATTATTTATTTTTCTATTATTTAAAAAAAAAAAAAGGAAATCTGATCACGTAATAAGGGTAGGCATAAAAAGCTAGGCTTCAGCCTACACCTTTTGGTTATTATACTTGTAATTATTGTATTGTGTTTTCTTTTCTTTTTCTATCTTTAAAAATAACCAAATAAAGAGGAGAGAAA
>SSNS01000751.1:0-73484 GCA_006937985.1 Aphyosemion australe | reverse complement strand
GACAGGATCTGGAGTCTTACTTCCTGATATGTGGACATCTCTCCTCTGATTGGCTAACAGCAACACGACTCTACCACTGACTCTGTTTGCTCTGCAACGTTGATGTTTTATCTCCACCAATAACACAAGCCTGGAGGAGTTCTGCTGTGTGGTGGAGTTGCTAATGCTAACGGTTAGCTTCTACTAGCCCAGACGTTCTCTGCTGTTTCCTGGATGCTAAACCAACAACAGCCTTCCCCGTCGTGAGTCAAGATGGGTGAGTCCATGAATGTTCAGTGACAGTGTGACGTAGATCTGTCAGGATTTTCTAATCCTAGAGTTTCACCTAGAGTCTATTTTCTATCAGAAGCTAATGCAGGAGATAGGTGGAGGAGACTATTTTCATGTTCAGCCTGCAGGAAACACTCAGAGTGACCCATTGGAAGATGGCGGCGCCAGCAGTGAGCACGGCGACGCATCTCTCAGTGTTTAGATTTGTATTATTTTTATATGTTTTAAATGTGTTTTTGGTGTGCTTTCACGGTGTCTCTGGCCTTATTAGACCCATTAGAATCAGAAATAATCATTAAAACATGGGTAGGGATGCTCCGATCCGATCACGTGATCGGAAATCGGGCCAGATCACGTGATTTTAAAAAGATCGGAATCGGGTGTTAAAGATCGGATTTAACCTTTTAAAACAACAAAAATGACTTTTTAAATTCATCGTGAGACAGAGATTTTCAAGTGGAACAACAGTTGCTTAGTTTTAATTTCAACAAGTCCCTCTACACCAGTATTCTTTGTTTCTTATACAAAAACAACACAGTAACGTCACACAATTTGCGGCAGACAAGGATTCAGACACCAAGGCGCAGCTGTTAGCAAGCAGGCTAACGCTGAGCTAACGTGTCTTCTCAGGAGAACTAAAATGTCTGCAGCTAGGTGGTATTTTAAACCGGACAGCGAAGGCAGAGCTACAGCCACTTGTAATGTGTGCATTCTGGGCATTCCGTGGCAGAGCTGCAGGATACGCAGCCTTCCAAACAGACTACTGTCACTTTCGGCTTTTCCCTTCGGGCGTCAACAAAACAAATCACCTGTTTCCATTAATTCCCAGTTTGCCACCAACAGTCCCAGTTCACAGCAAACTCGGACAAAAACGCAGAGCCAGCCAACATTAAAAGATAGGCTAATCAAGAGAAATTGCCAACAGACTGCAAAAAGTCAGGGTTTTGTCTGCTGCAGCACCCGAGCTGTGTGTTAGCTACAGGTGTTATGCAGGGAAAGGTTAGCCTGCCTGCCGAGGCGCTGCGTGCCTGCCCCGTCACGTGAACACGCATCGCTCAACACAGCTGCTGATCGAGGGAGTAAACAACTTGAACTATGAGCAACACTGCTACTTTTAAATATGATCGTAACACGTTTTCAGTGCACTTTCTAAATAAGTGAAACTTAGGAGAACTTGGATGTGTTTTTTTTCTTATTTTCCTGAAAAGTATCGGATCGCGACTCGGTATCGGCAGATACTCAAAATCAAATGACTCGAAATCGGATCGGGTATAAAATTTTTTAAGGTATAAAAAATAATGACAGTAGCGATGAAAAAATTAAACACGAGAGCTCGAAAAATACAGAATTGGTAGAAAGAGCAGCATGAAGAGAAGGTAGTGATGAAGAATCAGCAGGAGGTCCCACCAAAGCCACCTGAACAGGTGAGTTCCTAAAGGAGACCACTGAGTCCACTGATCTCAGGCTCAGGGGGAGAGAGCTCCAGAGTCTGGGGGCCACAGCAGCAAATGATCTGTCACCTTTGGTCTTTAGCCTGGTGCTGCACAACCAGTAGGCTTTGATCACTGGACCTCTTGAATCATTTTCAGACCCTATATTTTTATCAACAACTTGTGCTAGAGGGCCATACTAAGTAACTTATAACCTCGGATGGCCTGCGGGCCACCATTTGGACATCATCACTAACAGATAATCACAGAGGAAAAAACATGTTGGACCGTCTCTCCTCCTGGCTGACAGACAGTTAAACGCTGGTTTACACCAGAACAGTTTCAGTGGCTGCGTCACTCAGGAGGCCAGACCGCAACATCACAGGAGGGGGGGTAACTGAATCATCCCCCCGACCGATCAGAGCAAATACAAGAATGTGGGAGGGGGGGTAGGTGTGGGGCTGGGGTGGGGGGGTAGATAGAAGATGCAAAAAAACAAAAAGACAGAAACAAAAGAAAAGTCTGTTACAAAACAGCCAACCTCAGGGAGGAAACCACTGTGAGTTACAGATCACACACACACACACACACACACACACACACACACACACACACACACACACACACGTATCAGTGCAGCGTTGTGATAAGACGTGTCTGTTGTGTTTTGTACAGTTTGTCCGTAAACCGTCGTTCATAAAGTCACAAACATCCTGTTGGTCGTTTCAAACCTGGCTGAAGTTTTTACTTTAGGGTTGAGTTCCAAAGCTCAGATAAAGTCCATGAAGACCTTCTGTAAATAAAAACAATAGCTGAAACAGTTTTTCACACAGCTAAACTTTATAAAAGCTTCAGCTGGAAGTCCCACGTGTCTTCTGTTAGCGTTGATGTCGTCACAAGTGTTATGGTTGTTATGGTTACGCTCATATTACCAGGATGAAGATGTCCTACTGAACATCCACATGTTTTATTTTGACAATTTTGTGTCTCCAACTTGTTACCAACTGGTTTAGAAAGTGGGCGGAGCATTGTGTCTCCTTTTACAGGTGACTCACACCTGTGGAAGCTTCAGGTCAAACAAACCACACTAAAGCAAACAGGTGAGAAACAAAATTCACACAAAAACACACGAGTTGGTCTCCAGGACCTGGACCAGTGGGACAAACTGGGTTTAGACTGGGATGGTCCAGGTGGCTATGGTGGTGGAATCTTTTAAACGTTGAATCAAAACACTAACACACAAAAAATAACTTTATTTTGATAAATGTTTGATGTTCAAAGACGTGTATTTATTTAAAGCTCTTATTTTGAAGGATTGTTTAAGCTCACATCAAGAAAATATCTTGTATTTTATTGTTTACTTAGTGAAAACAACCTAGAGAAACTTTGTTTACAATAATTATAACAAAAGCTGCTGTTAAACTAACGTTTTTTAGACGTTCAGCTTCATTCCTGACACATTTGTTTTATCCAGAGGCCCTAACCTGCCACACCATGTTTGTTTATGTGACTTTAATACTTGCATCATTAAGAAGCGTCTAAATATAACAGATGTTTTCACATTTCTCCTAAACGAAATAACCGGTTTAACTTTTTCTACTTGAACCTAAAATCCTGGAATAAATAAAAACCACTAAACTTTATTTTTAGATTCCAGGAGCTCTCGTTACGCTGCTTTTACATCCTCCACCCCCCTTCAGGCCCACTGCTTTAGAGGCTGAAAACAAACACCCTCTGCTCTAAAAAGCGTGTTTCTGGGTTGTTATTGGCTCCTGCGTTGGATCAATGCCAGACAAAGATGAGGGCTGGTGGAAGAAGAAGACGAATGTTCTTGAAGGATTTGGTCTTGAATGGGTAGAAAAGTAGCTCCATTCAGCCCCCTCCCCTCCTGGCTGCACCCACCCTGCCCCCCAGCACACTATTACAATGCAGAACCCCACCCCCGTTAACACACACACACACACACACACACACACACACACACACACACACACATCATTAACACACACTGACACAACCTCCCCTTCAGACAGAGCCAGGGGGGTGGGCGGGTTTCCCCAACTATTTAAGCAGATTCCAGCAGATGGTTGAGGAACTTTCCTCCTGCAGACACGTTGCTGGTTCTCCCTGCAGCTCTGACTTTTCCCACAACAGGACAGGTTGGATTCTTCTCTCATTCAGAAAAAGCCTTACGGCCTCTTTCTTCAACACCAGAAAAGTTGCCCTCCACTGTTGGGTCAGGCATCAAGCTTCCTCACAGGGTTGACGACGGTGGAGCGAATCATGCCCTCTGACTTCCTGACACCTTTCCTGGAACTGGATGAGGAATTCTGCAAGGTAAACTTTCACACGGCTGAGCCAAGAGGGGAAAAGTTAGAGAAAGGGGAGAAGGTTCCTCGTTTTGTTGGATTTTAATTCATGCAGAAGTTCTGATGAACATCAATAAGTTTAGAAATACTGACGTTATTTCTCTCTCAGAGGTTGGGGCCTTGTGATGATCTCCAGAACTTAGATAAAAATAAAATGTTTAATAGTAGCTAGGTGAATATATCATGCTCCTTGGAACTATTTTTTATCATTCCCAGCGGTATTTTAGTTTGATAGAGTCATTTGTGGATCAGAAGGTTTGGAACCACTCAGACTTTGCTGCACATGTTCGTTTCTCAGCTAAAAGCAGCAAAACAGCTGAAAAGTTTCAGGTTTTTAACGACAGGAGCTGTAAACTGTTTGGTTGGTTCAGTGTTGAGCTCATGATGAACGTTCATGCCTGATTATGTCCTCGCTCACGCCGCTCCTCTTTTGTGTGACAGAGTTTCCGCGGCCTGGACGCAGCAGACGGCCCCCCCATGGCCCTGCAGCAGTGCAGCCAAAAGGTCCTGGGCTTCCAGCGACGCCACTCGCTCTGCCCCGTGACGCTGCCCAACTCCAAGTTCAACAGCTCCGAGGCCGTGGAGTCGGCCTGCTGGGGGCTCAGCCTGGCCTCCAACCAGCAGTGGAACCGCGTGTTCCCCCGCTCCTCGCTCAGCCACATCCCCTTCAGGGTGGACCGCTCCGTCAGCATGATCGAGGGGAACGTTGGTAACTTGGGAACCAGAGAGGACAAAACGCCCGGCGTGTCTCCACCGCTGCTGCTGCCGCCACCGGGGCTGTGCCTCAGCAGCACCTCCCTGGCCTCCCCCGTGTCCTCGTCCTCCTCCAGGCAGCTGGTGCCGCCTCCTCACATCTCCAGCCGCTACAAGACCGAACTCTGCCGCACCTTTGAGGAGAGCGGCACCTGCAAGTACGGCGCCAAGTGCCAGTTTGCCCACGGCCTGGACGAGCTGAGGGGTCTCAGCAGACACCCCAAGTACAAGACCGAGCCGTGCCGCACTTTCCACACGATCGGCTTCTGTCCGTACGGCGCCCGCTGCCACTTCATTCACAACGCAGACGAGGCGCACGCCGCCGGCGCCCCCGTGCCTCAGAGGCACAAGCTGAGGCCTCCTCTGCTGAGGCACAGCCTCAGCTTTGCAGGCTTCTCCTCTCCACACACCTTCACACCTGTTGAGGAGTCTCACCCGTCCTCCCTCCTCTTCACACGGGCCTCCTCCGTCTCCCCGCCTCCCTCCTCCACCGGGAGCCCAGAGCTCCTGTCCCCTCTCGTCCCTGAGCCCGGGGCCCTGAAGCACTGCCCCTATCCCTTCTCGTCTGGCATCAGCGAGCTCCCAGGCGACAGCGGCGACGCGGTTCTGCGTTTCTACGCTGTAACTGACTCCAAGTGTTCAACATCTACCTTCACCTCCAAAAAGCTCCCCGTGCACCTCCCTCAGCAGCCAGTCGCCCCTCCGAGCAGCTGCTTTGGCCTTCAGCGCTGCTCCTCGGCCGACTCCCTCTCCGAGGAGGGCTACACGTCCTCCTGCTCTCTCAGCTCCTCCTCCAGCGACGCAGAGTCGCCGAGCTTCGAGGGCCGGCGCCTGCCCATCTTCAGCCGCCTCTCCATCTCGGACGAATAAAAACAAGTTTTGCTTTCAGGCTGAGTTTGGTCAGGGACAGACGCTCTAACGGTTTCCCCCGAGCGGCGCTCACGGGGGATTAAAACGTTAGACTTCCCGTTCCTTCCTGGATCCAGCGGAGTGAACGAACCGATCTTTGTGCATATTGCATGTCTCAGCCAAGCAGCTGTAGTGCTGCTCAGTGTTTGTCCAGTTTTAGCCGACGTTTCTCCCGTTTATTTTGTTGTTTTGTTTGTTTGATGCCGTTGTTACTGCTGTATACTGTTGTATACCCGCGTTTTAGGCTAATTCCTGCTTTGTGGAAAGTTCTGTTTGAGAATTCTTTGTACCCTGATTTCAGAAGGATTTTGACGCATTTTTTTGTTTTACTCTTTGAAAAACTGCTTGACTGGAATGTTGATCATGTTTGGGACTCTCCAGGTGTGTTTGTCACCCACGAGGGAGAGGTTTTAATACCTGTGCGCTGTCTCTGAATGATTAGTCGATGGGTTGTTTGGCTGCACCCACGTGATCGTGTTTGTCAGCTGTTTAGCAGCGAGAATAGCACCAGTGAGTCTCTAGTTACCAAAGTCCTCCTAACCTCTGTTAACCCTTAGAGCGGCAGGAAATCCATCCAGTGTTTATAATTAATACTAACACCTTTTAGAACTATTTATTGCTTTTGTGCATGTTTTCTTCTTTGTGATTGTTTTTTATGCATTTTTGAAGGAAAAGATGCCAGAGAAATTAACGCTTTACTTTGATTCATGTTTTCCATCCAGAAGCTTTAAAAGCTGGAGGAGAGGAGGGGAAATGAGGAGGAGGAAACACATTTTGGCATTCTGTATTTATGTTGCCTTATCGGCTAACGGGCCTGGTGGGAACCAGGGCTCGCTGGGCTTTCCCGCCTCCAGCAGCCGGGAAAGCCCAACGAGTCCGCTCTCCTCTCCTTCAAGCCTCACACTTCCTGATTGTATGGATTTTTCTTTTCCAGCTCATGCAGAGCACGGTCCACGCCTTTATGAGTCAGCAGCTGCAAAAGGAAGCGGAGGGTTTGGACCGCCGTGTTTGCTCGGCTCCATCGTGGTGTGAGCGTGTAAAGATGATTATGTAATTAGAATCCTCAGAGTTAGCTACGTGACAATGTGTTTGTGGATCCACCAGCTAGCTGGCTGACTCGCAGCAGCAGGCTAAATCAGCTCCAGCGAAAACAGGAAGTTCCTCTTTTCTCCTGGAATCAGCTCGACCTGCCCGGAGGAAGTCGGAGATGCTTCTCGTTGCTGTGGCTTATTGTAACTCGACAGCAAGATGTTTTAAATAACGTTTGTTAAATTAAAGTCCTATTTATTTTGTTTGAAAACCTATATTGTGTTTTTTTCCCACATAATTTAAATGCATCCATTGTTTACATTCCAGCGGTTATGTTGATAACCTTTTTTTATCTTAATATATATGTCAATTTTTATTTCAAAATAAAAGTCTTTTGGAAAAATGAAAGTTTCTGGGGGTTATTTTTGTGCACAGCATGCAGAAAGTCTGAGATACTTCAGGGTTATATGAGTATTCTGTTTAAAGGGGCGGTCTAAATGTATAAGGTCAAAGATTTTCTGATTTCAAAGTCTGATAAAAGTCTCATTTAGGCCTATTGGAGACAGGAAGTGGAAACGTTTGGTCAATGTTTTGATAAACAACAATAAACTTTAGCATCAATAACAACTGATCAGGAAAAATCCAACAGATTTCCAAAGCGTTCCCACGAGCATCCTTTTAAAACGTGGTTCTGAGGCCTTTATGATCATCTGTGATTCACGAACACAACAAAAGCTCCCGTTAGGGGGAGTCTCCCTCCCCTCGCCTCCCTGCGTGCTGCGCCGTGTGGGAAGAGGACGGAGTTTTGTTGCAACTCATCCGAATAAACCAATTTGGGGTGAGTGACACTGAGGAGAATGTTTGGGCAACAGATGCTCGAACAAAGCCTGGCAGCACACAATGGGACGCTGAGATACTTGTGACTGATTTCCATCTATTCAAACAAAGTGGAGCAGAAGTTGAGGTCCTCCCCTGCGTGTGTTTGTTTGTGCGTTTGTCTCATTTTTTAAATCCTAAATTAGAACACGTGGTCTTTAACGCAACAGGAAGTTTAGTTTAAAACCACAAATGAAGAGATTTATTATTATTATTATTATTATTATTATTAATAAAGCTCCAGTCACCTGAATCTCACATCAGGTCATGAACATTCCAGCTCAACTTGCCGCCTAAATGAACCAGAAAATGACATTTACCTGCAGCTGGTGATGTTTATTTTATTCTGAAAAGGTGCAACATTTAGTTTTTTCATCAGAAATAATATTCCTAACAAAAATAACCTTGTAGAAAATGAAAGTGAAATTCAGGAGATTGAATGTGTTTTAACATATGCTTTGGTCATGGCTGTGCTAACTAGCCGTTAGCTCATCAATCACTATGGAAGTAAAGTGGATTTCTCTAAACAAGAACATTGTTTCTTTACACAGAAACTGTTTCCTGGCAGCTTGTTATGGTAAGTGTTTGCAGAAAGCTGCTGAGACTCGGAGCATGGACCAAGCTCCATCCAGAACATCTGAAGATGTTTTGCGGATTCAACTGAGCAGCGTTTCTCCCTCTGTCACAGGCAAGGGAGGCGTTCGGCCTCCCGTTTGTGTGTGGTGGCATTCAGCTGGGCTCAGGCTGAGGATTTCTCTCTGGTGAATGAATAATAGCAGAGTGAAGCAGGAGCAAACTCCCACAACCCCCATGGCTACTTACCATTCAATACCAGGGTGTGTGTGTGTGTGTGTGTGCTTCTGTAAGCCCTTAAAAGGCCAAGGGGCCATCCCCGTTCAGCCCCTCCATCCCTCCCTCCCCTCCTGGCCATGCAGCTCCATTGTGCGTCCCCCGTTTTCCCTTTTCAGTCTAACATCTGTATGCTAATGCTCCCCAATGGGAATGGACTGGATTTAGCCTGGGAGCGAGGGTGAGGGGTGGCCTCCCTGTGTGTGGGGAGCGGTGGGTGGATAAAGTGATCTGGGAGAATCCAGCAGCAGGGGAAGGTTTGTGCCGCGCTGAAGAGAAGAGTTATTGATGAACGGGCGGCTTTAAAGGGACTGGATGGGGCTGAGATGAAGTCTCAAAGAGCCGAGTGAAGAAATGTGTGTGCAGAGGGCTCCCTGGGTTACATCTATCATCACACAACACACACACACACAAGGCAGCAAGCTCCAACAGTTGGCATCTGCAAATAAAAACAAACATTAACTTTTCATTCAGCAGGGAAGAAGAAAGGAGTTGATGCTCGGGTTGAAACTCAAACGCACAAAAGTCATCACATTAGGATACCATACCATTTTATGTATATGGTGCTTTTAACACGGCATTACAACCAACCAAAGCGCTTCACATGAAAAAAAAAATGAAAAAAACACAAGCTAAAATAGTCCTGTGCTACATAAAAATAATTCAAAAACAATTAAAAAGCATTAAAAAAGGATCATTTAGACCAATATTAGATAAGTAGTTTAATGACTGAGTGATAGGCTAACGGCTAGGCTTAACAGGGGCACAAAGTGCATTGCTGCCATCTTTAAATGACTCTAACCTCAAAACTATTATTGCTCTTTTATTGAGCGTTATACCGTCTGTCGTTTCTCATTACACAGTTAATCTGTCAGGATTATTATGATAAATAATTATGTGGTTTTTCTGCAGGAAGCACCAGGCTGCACAGCAGACAGCTGCTGGTCCTGGAGCTTGTTTTAGTTGTTTCCCTGCTTCAGCACACCTGATTCTAATCAGCAGGTGATGAACAGACTTCTGCAGAGCCTGATGAGCTGCTGAACAGGTGAATCAACCGAATCGAGTGTGTTGAAGCAGAAGAACAACATAAACATGCTGGATACCGGCTCTCCAGGACCAGGAGTGAGAAGCCCTGCTTTAAACAAATGAATGTTTCATGAAAAAGCTCAAATTTTTACTCTTCCAAGGAGCATCGGTGCAAAGAAAGAACAAAGATATACCGTTGAGAAGAATAATGAAGGTGTTATTTCAGAAAAAACGTCTTGAGTAGACATTTCACAGATATGAGGAGCTCAATACTTCCTTTAGTCCTTCATAATAAGAGTCTCAAACATAGACACACACACACACACACACCTCAAAACATCTGAATCTCATAAAAGCAGTAGCAGTAGCTCAGGAGGTAGAGCGGGTTGTCCAGTAATCGGAAGGTTGCAGGTTCGATCCCGGCTCCGGCCAGAGAATGCTGCTGTGTGTCCTTGGGCAAGACACTTAACCCGCCTTGCCTGCTGGTGGTGGTCGGAGGGACTGGTGGCGCCAGTGCTCGGCAGCCTCGCCTCTGTCAGTGCGCCCCAGGGCAGCTGTAGCTACATCGTAGCTCATCCCCACCAGCGTATGAATGTGTGTGTGAATGGGTGGATGACTGATTGTGTTGTGAAGCGCCTTGGGGGGTTGTAGAACCCTAAGAAGGCGCTATACAAATACAGGCCATTTACCAAAATCATTTATTATCACTTTAGTAAAATGTTTGGAGGTGTCGAGTTGTTCTGAAAGACGTTCTGAGCTCGTCTGTGAACGCTGACTCAGACGTTTACGTTTTTTTATTTCTGACGGTTAATTAGAAACTTCTGCAAACTTTTTTCATCATTTCTTCTTCCTGCCTGAAGAAAACCTTTCGGCTGTTGCTGATTTAAAAGTCTCATACCTACAACTCCTCACATCCACGTTAGCCCTCAGACGGGCCTGTTGATGCAGCCAGAGCTCATTTAAAACTATTGTCGCGTCTTCACAGGAACCAAATGTAAATGCAACCATTAGAGCTTTTCTCTGCTTATCTGATGAATGAGGAACAAAGGTACCTGTGCATGTAAAAAAAACCCTGGAGGTGACCTGAGATCCTATTTAACACGTCAAAGAACCCAGACGTTAACCCCTCCTGCTGTTTACATGTAAATGTCACTTTTTTATGTCCTAAAACTATCTGAAGGGTGAGGTTTGCACGTTTGGAGCAGCATCTATTGTTTTTGAAACATATGGAGCTGATTTAGGTGCAGGTATTGTTAGGGGAAGAAAACCCGGGGGAGTGGCTGCAAAAAGAAGCTCGATCCAATGATAAAAGTTGTTCCACTTGGTGTTGAAAGGAATTCATCATGCTGAACGTGTATGCTCCTTATGAACGCTGTCAGAACAATGATGCGTATATAAATAAGCTGGAGTTCCTAACATGAATTTAACATTAACAGGTGGTGGGGGATAGGAATGCAGACATCTACGTTTTCCAGTTATCTGTGTCAGCTGTGTGATGATAATAGTTTTATGTTTTCTAGTAAGATGCTTCTGCCAGCTGTTACTGCTGATGCACACGCATCTATACATCCATCCATTTTCTATACCAGCTTATCCACGCAGGGGCATGCAGGCGGGGTCAGGTTGCCAGAGACACACAGGACAAACAACCATGCACGCACAATTTAGAGAGGCCAATCAACCTAATAGTCATGCTTTTGGACTGTGGGAGGAAGCCGGAGTACCTGAAGAGAACCCACGCTTGCACAGGGAGAACATGCAAACTCCATGCAGAGAGAACCCAGGCCGGGACGTGAACCCGGGACCTCCTTGCTGCAAGGCAACAGCGCTAATCACTGCGCCACTGTGCAGCCGCATCTATACAATGTATGGAAATCCTCTATGATCTGATCATATTCATTTAATGTAGATAAGTGACCTACAGTAACTAAAATTATCTCCTGTGGTAAACCTGGGCAACTGGATTGGTGTCTGCTTTATCAAAGGAAGAAATCCAGGAACACAGTGCTCTCTTACTGATAGCTCTTAGCATGAGCCAGCTGCCTAAGGAGGCTATTATGTGTTGTGATGTGAATTGTTGCAATCATGAACATGTGAGTGATCTTTGCTCCCTGTATGAGGCCATAGTCCAAGCCCTCTATATAAGCACTTTTATTGGAAAAAGAAGTTTGTGCCTGGAAATATGCCGGGATGGACCGCTCATGTAGCTCAGGCTCAGGCTGAGGATCGTGATGCATTTAGAAGTTGGGTGGAAGCCGGTGAACCCAGACAGGGCCCTGAGTTTGAAAACAAGAAGCGTGCCAGGTATAAGTATGCGATTCACTATATACTCAAGAATGAGCAGGCCATGAGGGCTGACTCCTTGGCTGGAAATTTGTTGTGTCATAATGTTAATGATTTTTGGAAGGAGGTTAGAAATCACAATAACAACAAGATTTCCTTGTCCACCACCATTGATGGCGTTTCAGGTAATTCTATTGTTGAACTATGGCGTCAGCATAATGTTATTCAGAAGGAAGCCTTTGAAGCTGGGCATATAGAGAGGCAAGGTGGGTGTATTATTGACACCCAGGAAGTGAGTCTGGCTATTAAGCGTGTGGACTAGAACACATGCCAGCCCTCAGATTGCTCCTCTATTTGCCATTTGCTTCTCAGGTTTCATGGTTTGTTACCTGACTCAATGTTGGTGCCTGCTGGGAAAATCAGCTGTATGGATAATTATAGGCCCATAGTGGTAGCCAGTATAATCTCTAAAGGTCTGGAAAGGCTTTTACTTAAGAAACTCCATGTTTTTATCACTTCTTCAGATAACCAGTCTGGTTTTAAAGCTGGGCACGGCACTGATATGTGTATCTATGCCTTGAAAGAAATAGTAAATTATTATAGGAGACACTCGACAATATTCCTCTGCTTTGTTGATGCCTCTAAGGACTGGAATATACTTGCAGTTTAACCTCGCGTGGCGCAGGCAGCAGGCTGCGCCTTTGCTCATATACTTGCTGCTGCACAGCGCTGCACTGGTTGTAGTACCGGAGTGTTCCACTAGGGGGCAGACGAGAGTACTCAGACCGGATAGAGAGCCAGTGCAACCAAAACAAACATGGCGTCAATAAAAGAGATCAGTAACTGGTTCATTTTGAGATTACAGCAGAAAAAAGACAGCAGCGGTATCGTAGATGATGTGAAAGACCTCTAAACCAGAGACGGAGTCACCATGGTGAGCGTGTCCCTCGTTTTGTCAACTCCACCTACTGGTTACTCGTATACTACAGCGCACAAACGACGCTTCAAATCAACGCAAGCTACGCGTGGCAGCCATTTTAAACACGCGTTTGCGTCGCTAAACAGCAAGTATATCACGTTTTTTTTCACAAGCAGCTACAGGTGTGTCCTCCACCATCCCTGTGAGCTGTCAGAGGATCTGAGCTGCAGATCTAACGGAGAGAAGCTCCTGGAGCTCCGCATCGCTCCAGTTTATCATCTCAGCTGGTTCTGTTTACAAAACGAAACTTACGCCTGTGTTTACTCTCATTTTCAATATAGTTCCCTGTTGGAGCTCGGCATTAATTCATCACGTGGTCCTGACACCACCCGCTGTTGCGCCAAGGCTTAATGTGGGTTTATAAGACCGGCGAAGCCACAATATTACTGCCAAGCGTGACGGCACGAATGCCGCAAAATTCCTGCAATGTCATGCCGCCATGGCGCATTCATAAGACACACCGTTGCAGTAATATTATGCTGATTTGCCGGCATGGTGTGTCTTATAAAAAGGGCTTAAGGCTTTCGACCGTGTCAGTCATTGTAAGCTCTTTTTAAAGCTGGTGGAGTCCCCAGTTACCTGGTCTGCAGCTTACTGGTACGCTCATCAAACGTTGTGTGTACAATGGGGGGATTGTGTCTCTTCCCTGTTTGGTGTTATTAATGGAGGAAGACGGGGGTGTCTCAGTGCTCTTCAGTTTATATTTAGAAGGTTTTTCAAGGCAGTTGTCAGGGTGTAATACAGGATGCATGATTGGGAGCGTTTGTGTGAATCATCTCTTTTATGCAGATGACCTTGTTGTCTTCAGCCCTAGCAGTGCTGGGCTGCAGCCAGGAGATGCTAAGTGTATGTTCTGGGTATGGGGATGATACGCCACACTAGAGATGATTTACCCTGCTTTTCAATTAGCAGGGAATGTATTGGAAGTGGTCAGTAGGGTGAAGTACTTGGGTCATATCCTGACAGAGGGAATGTCTGATGATGATGATGAGAGAACTGCTCAGGCTAACACTCTAGTGCGTAGGTTTGGCACATGTTGGAATGATGTGAAGATTTTCTTGTTTCGTGCGTTCCTACTTCTTTATACACGGCTCACCTGTGGTCCCGCTATACCAAAGCAAGTATGTGGAAGGTTCAGACGGCCATGATGTATGAGAACTTTACTCAAGTTGCCAAGATGTTGCAGCGCGAGTGAAATGTTTGCATATGCTCTTAAGAAACTCGACGATGTGATTATTTTAAACTTGTCTAATGAACGGCTCAGTGCCGTCAGGTATCAGTCCCAGATATGGCAGCACTGGTACTCTTGTATTTTGTGGTAGTGTATCTTTTTAATGTGTATTTTATGATAGTTATTTTTTATTATTTGTATGTTGTATTGTTTTTGATTGTGTGTTTGTTTGCTGGACTTTGTGTCTGTATTAGTTTCTTTCTTTCTATCTATCTATCTGTCTGTCTGTCTGTCTGTCTGTCTGTCTGTCTGTCTGTCTGTCTGTCTGTCTGTCTGTCTGTCTGAAACATTAATAGTGCTATTATGATGTCCCATGATCCACTGATCACCTTTCCTTTATTCATTTTCCTTTTGCCTTTTTTCACATCCTTTTTTAATCACAATTTTTACTTTTCCCTTTTTAATATTTTTGATCATTTTTTAATTTTACTTTTTGTTTTTGTGAAGCGCCTCGTGATTTTTATCTTGAGAGGCGCTATATGAAAGATCGTTTCTTCTTCTTGTAAATGTTTATTTAAGATGGGCTGTATTTAGTATTTTGTTGTTTATTTTAGATTTTTGCTACGTTTGTGCAACAATAAAAAAATCATCATCATCATGATACGATCAAATAAAATGACAGATAAAGCAGAAAATAAAAACAATAAAAACTCATGGATTAGTAGATAAAACAGAAAGATAATTAAATAAATAAAAGTTTGATACACGTAAAAAAACAAATAATTTAATTACAGTAAATAAATCCCAGGAACGTGATAAAAAGGCAGTAACTGATGATGTCCAGAAGATGCTCAGTACTGCCCCCTGCTGATCAATTAAAGCACCTCGTTATCTGTGCCTTGAAATGCACTTTCAGAATAAACCTCACTTACTGTTTAGGCTTTCTAATAATATAAGATTTATAGTCAAGAAGCATCAATAAATCATCAACCAAACAAAAGTTTCATCATCTGTTTCTGCTAAGTTTAAAGCAGTTTATCAACCCCGGCCTTAGAAATGTCACATTTTATTATTTCATTTGCAGCGTTTGTGTGAAACATGGCAGGTGTGGAGGAAAGCAGCTGGAAATGTAATATTTCATCAGCTCAATCTGCAGTTTCAGGCATTGTTTTCCTCGTGTCACACAGACAATATTTCATACATCAGGTCCATACATAAACTATTATGATGGATATTAATTCACACAACACACGCTCGCTCTAGAGACCTGGAAAATGGGTCTGGAAGCTGTGTTAAAAAACTCACAGGGCCAGAAAAATATTAACCCAGATTTTATTATGGTCAACTGAGTTTCAACAATCAACATGGATAGAGTTAGTGACACCCAGTGGAGGTGTTAGTGAATTACATAATTGTTTTGTGTAGATGTGTGCATGTGTGTGTGTGTGTGTGTGTGTGTGTGTGTGCGTGTGTGTGTGCGCGTGCATGTGTGTGCGGGCATGTGTGTGTGTGTGTGTGTGTGTGTGTGTGTGTCCCAGTTTGACAGTTTAGAATAATTTATGACCTTTCAGAAATGTTTTTTTCTACCTAAAATAAAGTTCTGGGTCAAAGTCAAACACACATTTGTTGTAAATCAGAACAAACAACAGGAAGTGCCTTTCAGAATAAAAAGCTTTACATTCAGTAATAAATAATCATGAAAAAAATCAAACCAGTCTGAGTTTTATGGGGCTTTTAAACAAAGTTCAGAGGTCAAATTTCTACAGAACCTGGGAGACCTATGCCCAGGTAAAAGCACGTATGGATAAAGAGAACATCTGCCAGTGTTTACTTTCTTTGTTTTTGATTATTCATTTCTGCTGATTTTAATATTAAATAAGTAAATAAATAAATTCACTGGATCATTTGCAGCAGCTGAGTTTTCTTTAAAAAAAGTAAAATTTTGAGAAGAATTTTGTTTTATTTACCATTTAAATGTAGATTTATTTAGCAATTCCAATGTTTAATAGTTTTGTCTTGTAATAATTATATTGTCTAAATACAACAACAACAACAACAACAACAACAACAACAACAACAACAATAATAATAATAATAATAGTTATTATTATTATTCTCGGAACCCATATTAACTTTTCTTATTAATTTCCTTTCATTTTCCTTTTTCCTTCTCATTTTGAAATTTAAAATTTTTTATTAGGATATTTTTCTTTTTTATATATTTTCTTTGAGATTAAAGTCAGAATTCTGAGAAAAAAGTCAGAATTCTCTTTCTTTTCTTTTTTTCTTTTCAGTGGCCCTAATCCTCTTCCGTAGTTTTATATATATATATATATATATATATATATATATATATATATATATATATATATATATATATATATATATATATATATATATATATATATATATATATATATATATATATATATATATATATGTATTATTTTAGTTATTCTATTTTATACTATTTTATTTTTTATCTTTTTACTTTTTATTGTACAGCACTTTGGTACAGTTTTCTGTTTTTTATTAGTGCTTTATAAATAAATTGGATTGGATTGGATTGGATATATATATATGGATATATATATATATATATATCCATATATATATATATATCTCTTGTGAAATATTCAGAGAGTCCTTGTTTACTTACCAGGAAGCCGTTAAGGAAGCAAGGATAAAGTTCTTTGCTGATATCGTGGAAAAAAACTCTCATGATCCACGCACCCTTTTTTCTGTGGTGAACTCGCTATTGGATTTTTCTGACCCTGGTTCTTTGTCTCCCACGGTTAAAAATTGTGACGACTTCCTTCACTATTTTGTTGATAAGGTCACGGCCATTCGAGCTGCTATTACAAACTCGCCACCCGTCTCTGTGGTTCCAGTGCCACCTCAGGCAACACTAACAACATTTGAGTCAGTGTCTTTATCCGAGTTAGAAAAATTGGTCACTCAGCTCAAGCCATCTGGCTCCCCCTGTGATGTTTTGCCGCCTAGGATCTATAGGGAAGCTTTCCCAGTTTTAGGCCCTTTTCTTTTGGCAATTATAAATGGCAGTCTCACTTCTGGTGTGGTTCCATCCTCATTGAAGAAGGCCGTTGTTCATCCTATGCTGAAAAAGCCTGGGCTGGAATCGACAATCTTAGCTAACTACAGGCCCATCTCGAAACTCCCATTTCTTTCGAAGCTGCTGGAGAGGGTCGTGTATTCACAGCTGGTAGCTTTTATGAACACTAATGATTTATGGGAGACGTTTCAGTCAGGGTTCAGGGCAGGACACAGCACTGAGTCTGCTCTTTTAATGGTTCTTAATGACACGTTTTTAGCTTGTGATATGGATGATGATGTTGTCTTGCTGTTGCTGGACCTATCCGCAGCTTTTGACACAGTTGATCATGACATCCTTCTGGACCGACTGCAACATTGGGTGGGGATCTCTGGGCTGGCCCTCCAATGGCTCCGCTCCTACCTCCAAGGCAGGAGCTTCAGCGTCCGGATGGGTGAGGCTACATCACCCTGCGGGAGACTCCGTTGGGGCGTGCCACAGGGCTCTGTCCTTGGTCCCCTCCTATTTGCAGTGTATCTGCTCCCTTTAGGGGTTCTCCTTCGTCGGCATAATGTGAAATTTCATTTTTACGCTGATGATTGCCAGATCTATCTTCCCCTCCGACGCGGGGAGGATAGATCTGTTTCTCCATTACTTGACTGTTTGAAGGACATTAAATTCTGGATGGCTTCTAATTTTCTGCACTTAAATGAGAGCAAAACTGAAGTCATTAAACTCAGAACCGGCAGAAGAGATAGTTCAGGTTCTGATGTAGATCTCGGCTCATTGGGCCCGTACGAAAAGACGATAGTCAGTAATCTGGGGATAAAAATTGATTCTTCCCTTAAGTTTGACACACAACTCAACATGGTTGTGAGGTCCTGTTTTTTTTTTTTTAATCTGCGAAGGTTGTCCAGGATCAAGCCTTTGCTGTCCAGAGCTCATCTGGAGTCTGTGCTGCATGCTTTTGTCCTGTCCCGTTTGGACTACTGTAATGCTTTGTATGCTGGTCTGAGTCAGCGAGCGGTGGCACGGCTGCAACTTGTACAGAACTCAGCTGCTAGGTTTTTGACAGGTACCAGCCGCCGGGATCACATCACTCCAGTGTTAGCTGCTCTGCACTGGCTCCCGGTGCAGTACCGAGCAAAATTTAAGATCCTGCTTTTTGTGTACAAGACTCTTCAGGGCAGTGCTCCCCTTTACATTTCTGCACTTTTGCACAGGCACGTCCCATCTAGGTCTCTTCGCTCAGCTGAGCAGGAACTCTTGGTAGTCCCCCGATCGAAATACCGATCAAGGGGTGATCGTGCATTCTCTGTTTTGGCCCCAACTCTGTGGAACAAGTTGCCATTGAGCATTAGGCAGGCGCCATCTGTTCAAGTCTTTAAGTCTCGCTTGAAGACTCATTTTTATTTGGTAGCCTTTCAGCAGTAGGGTTCATGGTACTGGCTTGATGTTGTGGTTTTTAATGTTTTTTTAATTTGTTCTTATCTTTGTTTAATCGACAAGCCCCATCTTTTATTATTCTATTGTATTTTATAATTGTTTTTATCTCTTGTTTTATGTTTTTATAATTGTGATTTTGTATTTATGTTTTTTGTGATGGTGTTCAGCACCTTGGGCTTCCGATAAGGTGGTGGAAGGCGCTTTATAAATAAAATTGAATTGAATTGAATTGAATATATATATATATATATATATATATATATATATATATATATATATATGCTATTGATTAATTGTTCTTGTGAAGCGCCTCGTGATTTTTATCTTGAGAGGTGCTATATAAAAATGTTCTTCTTCATAATAATAATAATAATAATAATAATAATAATAATAATAATAGTAGTAGAAGTAGTAGATAATTGTTTTTATTTCTTTTTAATTATTTTATTATTTAACTTTATGATAAATTCATGTATTTTTGTCGTAATTGTGATCGTGTTCTGGAACAGGGCGTATCTGATAAGGAGCGGCTGGCACACCTGCAGCTCATTATCAGCAACGTTAGGAGCTGATAAAAGTAACCGCAGCATGACACTGAATTATTAACCCTATAGTGGTCCAGCTCTGTTATTGGTAACCGCTCCAGAGGAACCGCTCCTTCCTCTACGTCAGCTTCTCCTCCGCTCACTCCCTCGCTGCTCTCAGAGACTCACCCCATGCTGACCAGACTCCTGCACACCGCCACCATGACCATGCTGCCAGAACCACACCACCAGGACCCAGTTAGAGTTCCTTGCTGTCATACAATTCTTTGTTGGTTATTTGTAATAAACCCTTTGATTTTCACTCATCTTAGTGTGATTCTGCTCGTGGGTCAGGACCTTCAAAGTTAACATGTCTTTGGGACATGGGAAAGGGACCGTGATGAAACATCCCTCTTCCGGGCCCACTCTGGGGGATCCTGAGGTTTTCCCAGGCCAAACGGATGTAGAAACCAGAGTTCTAGGAGGTCTCCCCCATGTGAGCCGTGCCATGAAAACCTCCAGAGGGAGGAAACCCTAAAGGGTACCCCTGTCAATGTGGAGGAGCAGCGACTCTACTCTGAGCTCTCCTGGGATGACAGAGCTTCTGGGATCTTCATCATCATCATCATCAACTTTATTTATAAAGCGCTTTCCATCAGCCAGGAGGCGAACCAAAGTGCTGCACACGCACAAAATAATTTAAAACATCATTGACCCGTACCAGGGCCCACAAAATATAAATGAAGACAAATAAAAGCAGGAGATAAAACCAAAGAAGATAAAAAACAGATTAACAATGAATAAAAATGATCGTATAACTCGTGTTGTGGAACCGCCACAGCATAAAAGTGAGTCTTCATCCGACTCTTAAAAACCGGCAGTGAGGGTGCTCGTCTGACCATGAGTGGAAGGTCATTCCACAGCTTAGGGGCCAAAACTACAGGCCCCGCCTCCTCTGGTTGAGCACTTCACTCGTGGAACCGGCAAGTCTTCTTTCCAGCAAATCTTGTTCTTTTGACCGTGATCCAGGTCTCATGGCTATAGGTGAGGGTTGCAACACTGACGGACCAGTTGCTCTTTGACTCAGTTCCTTCTTCACCTAAATGGACCAAAGCAACTCCCTCGCTACACAGGACGACGCCCCGATCCGTCCAGAACAAGATAACCACATGTTCAAAGTCCTAAAGTAGGCTTTTAAAGGACGAGTTCACACGTTTGATCATGCGTTACCTTTATTGTTACGTGCCTAAACCAGAAATCTTTTAAAGAAATAGAACAACAGTCAATAAATAAAAGAAGTTTAAAGTAAAAAAAAACACCAAGATGAAAAAACTATAAAATACACAAAGAATTCAGTGGCAAAAACCCCAAAACGTTTAAGGGGTATGAGAGTCCCTAAAACTCCTGCATTTTGATCCATAAGTGATGTGGAAAGTTGAATCGTTCGTTTGTACGCTCGAGTCAGAACACACACACACACACACACACACACACACACACACACACACACACACACACACACACACAATTCAGTGTATTCATACACAAAAGTCGTCTCAAGGCTCTTCATAGAGTAAACGTTCTGAGTTGATTGAGCCAGTGAGTTACATTTTCCTAAGCTCCGGTGGCCTAGTGGTAGAGTGTCCGCCCCGGGACTGGGAGTTCGATTCCCGGTCGGGTCATACCAAAGACTTTGAAAAATGGGACCCAATGCCTCCTCGCTTGACACTCAGCACTAAGGGGTTGGATTGGGGGGTTAAACCACCAACTAGTTCCCGAGCGCGGCCACAGCTGCAGCTCACCGCCCCCCACCATGGGGATGGGTCAGATGCGGAGATGTAATTTCACCAGTGTGTGATGATGACTTGGGACTTTGACTTTAAGTAAGGAAGCCCAGCATCGAGTCTTGTTACGTCAGACTTGACAGCCGTCCCCACACAAGCGAGCATCCAGGCTGATATCTTAGAGCAAAGTTCATCAGAGCTCCAGCTGCTCATGTCTCTGTTCTAAGGTCAAAGGAGGACTCGACGTTCTCTGGATGGAGTTTAGATCTTTGGGAGTTGTTTCCTTTTAACTGAACATGGAAGCATTCATCATCGAGCTTTAATACGTCCAGGAGGAAGGTAGGCTCCGTCCACTTTGTTTAAACTCAGATAATCGTTTCTGTGGTGGTTAAAATAAATAAATCCTGCCTGAGTATAGAGAACGGACAGAGAATAATAATGATAATGTATTGCTGAAAAAACAAGTTTACTGTCAGAAATTTTTAAAAATGATGAAATATATATGACACAATAAATAATATATACAGTATATATTACTGCTTTATCAGGTGTTTTTACAAAATTGGGATTTTTCTGTATTTGCTTCTTTTTCTAGTTATCAAATTAAAACTAATTAATTTTGTTTACAACCAACCAATAACCAAGCTAGAAACCAGAGTCCAGTTATCTCAGCGGTCAGGAGGGAAAAATAATAAAACTCTGAGCCGCTGCGTCTGAAACATGTTTATAAAACGTACATCATTTTTTTTAATTTATCTCCTGGTTAAATAAAAATAAATAAATACATAAAAAAATCATATAAAGTTTACTGACGATGAAAAGAAAATACTAATAATTCATTTGGATGATTTCTTTTTTCTGGTTTGTGTGACGTTTCTAAAAGAGTATTTGATATTATTGAAAATGTACCAGATCAACAGATCTGTACTAACATTAATATTTTAACATCAGAGCCCCCCAGGTCTCTCACTTGGAGTGGCTCTGCAATGGTTTCGATCCTACTTGTCTGACAGGAGTTTTTGTGTTAAGTTGGTGACTCGGTGTCCTCCACAGCTCCCCTGACATGAGTTGTTCCTCAGGGGTCCATTCTTGGGCCACTGCTGCTCACCTGCTTCCCCTGGGGTGTATTTATTGACGGTTCGGGGTGCCTTTCCGCCTCTATGTGGATGATAGTCAATGTGCCCGTTAGCTGTGAGAAACATTTCTGTGCAGCAAAATTATTGGATTTTATAGCTGTGGTTAAATCATGGATGACTGCAAATTTTCTGCATTTCACTGAAGCCAAAACTGAGGTTCTACAGATTGGCCCGAGACACGCAGGTGGTGCTGACTGTCTGGACTTGGGACCATTAACCCAGTTTCTTAAGCCCACTGTTTGTGTGAAAATGGATAGGCGTTTTTGTTTTGATAAAAACACAAGCTCGGTGGTGCGTGCCAGCTTTGTTCACCTGAGACAGCTAGCTAAGATAAAAACATGCTTATCATGTTGAAATCCTAATCCATGCCTTTGTGACCACTAGACTGGACTACTGTAACGCCCTGTATGTGGGAATCAGCCAGTGTTTTATTTCACACCTGCAGCTGGTCCAGAACGCTGCGGCACGTCTTTTAACTGGTACTCATAAGCACGACCACATTTCACTGGTCCTATCAGCCCTTCATTGGCTCCTGGTCAGGTACCAAATTGATTTTAAAACTATGCTATTTGTTTCTAAATGTTAAAATGGCCTTTCCCTGCACAACCTGTCAGAATTGCTGATGTTGCCTGTGCGGCCTCTGGGATCAGCTGATCGTGGGCTACTCGTGCTTCTCCAGAGCCAACGCAAAAGCAGAGGAGACAGAGCTTTCTCTGTGATCGGTCCCAGGTTGTGGAACCAGCTGCCTACAGATGGAAAACGGGCTTATTGTGTTTAAATCTCACCTGAAGACTCACCTTTATTCTCAGACCTCTGATTGAAAGGGCTGGTTTTACTGTGATTTGTATAATTTTGTTTTCTTCTTTTGTGCATGTTTTTATTGTACAGCACTTTGGTTCACGTCGCTGTTTTTATTAGTGCTTTATAAATAAATTGGATTATTGCTGCATCTAATGGAGATTATTCTGTATTTTTTATCTAACTTGGACAACAATAAAATACAATTTTTGGTGAAGGTTAAAAATTAATTTAGTGTCATTTATTCCGATTTTTTTTAACGCAGCAGCAGAAGGGAAGACGTCCAGGATGGGCTGCAGACACCTCCAGCCACCTGCGCTAAAGAAGCTAAAGCAGCTGATGTTCATCAGCCCCATCATCACCATCGCCTCCCTTGTGTTGCTGCTCTGGACCAGGTAGGTGGAATCCGATTGGCTACAGTCAGGGTGATGACACAAATCCATTTTACTGCATTTCATAATCTCAGCTGCATGAGGATTAGAGCGTTAGGCTGAGTTTATACTTGTCCATCAGCAAGTTTACACTCACACGTAAAGAAATGGTTTCCGTTGATACGTCTCTGTTGCTAAGCAGTTCTCCACCAGGACAGCAGGGGACGTAGACCTATTCTGGCGGGTCTGCCAGTGATATCTCTGGACCACGACGGTTTAGTTACTTCAGCTTAAATCCACTCAAGGTGCAATGGCTGACAGAGAGCAAGTTTCATTGAGCAAAACCTTTTGTTACAAAGAATTCGACGGGAGCAACGGAGACAGCGGCATCAATCTGGGAATGATCTTGGGATATTAATAAGTTGACCAATCACAGACGTCTCCGTTGTGTTTGACGGATAACTGGACTCTACCCGTCCGTCCTTGCGTGCCTGTTGGAGAGCCCTTGCGTTGATGGAGAGTGGCGCAGTGTGTCTGCACCTCCACCGACGGTGATGTGCTTTATGATGATGTGAGACTGACTCGTGACGAACAAAATTTCCTTTCTCTCCCACAGTGGTGCCCCCAGAAAAGTTTCATAGGGGTGGCCATGGCCACCCCTGGCCAACCCTTGGGGGCGCCACTGCTCTCCCAACTCTTTCAGTACAATTATACATCAAAACGTTGGTATTGGTATTTATATATACCTCTTACATCTGCTGTTTCCTGACGGTTTCCTTTCAAATGCAGAAAAACTCCAACGCTTCCATAGATTTCAGTCACAGCACAGCTCTAAACTACTTCTATATGCCTCATACATAAACCCTGCTGTAGGACTGCTGGATAAATGAAACATGACCACTTTGGTGGTTACCATAGTGACCCTAATGACCCTCTGACAGCCGTTTTAACATTTCTGTAAATCTTGCTTCTATAATTTAAACGTTTAATCCAGCTTAGATGATGACAATGTTGGATTAAATTTTTCTGAGCAGTAGCTGCAAGCTGTGATGTCACATCTAGTTTTTTTTACTTTCTGAAGTATTCTGTGCTTCATCCATCGCATCTCTCAGTTTGCTTGTCTTCAGTGCATTTCACACACCTGTCCTGCATTTGTATTTAAACCCTTTGTCCCACTCTGCATGAATACACATCATTTTCTCACACCTGTAGTTACATCACACTCTTTCAGTTCCTTTTTGAAATGCTTACATTGATTTTGCGTCTTTATCAGCTTTTTCACGAGCCTAAAAGTGAGTTTCCACCTGTTTACCTGCTTCTGAGTCTTGGTGCTCAAACTCTCACGATGACATACGTTTTTTTTTTTTAAATGAAGCGGTTTTGTAGCCTAGTGAACTAGACCAAATTCTTGCTTTGCAGAGTTTATATTATATTTATATATATTCACATATATAGGATGGCTTGCCAGGCTAGCGGTTTTGAGGTGTAGTTCAGGTCATGTTTGTCAAGTTGCTCCTCAGAGGAATGATCGGAATTACGTCTCTTTGATGGTTTCTGTCAGCTCCTCGTTTGGTTTTTTCATAGAAATCCAGTTTCTGGTCTCATCCACCTGGCCCTTAACCCGGTGTTGGACTCATTCATGCCTAAAATCAGCACACGTCCTTTTGTTTTGTCAGATTATTTCTATTTTCATTCAAAAAGGTTAAAAAAATCCCAGAATCACCTGCAGATGTCTAAATAAATCAGTTATCAGGTCGACTGTGTGTACAAAACATAAACGATAGGACGTTTGATAAATGTTCAGTAATCAACAACCAAGAACCATAAAACATGAGTTTTATTGTAGGCTGATGAGAAATCCTCTAAAAACAGCCCAGCATGTACTTTTCTGTGAATTCCCTCTGTATGAAACGTGCTACACAAATATCAGATGAATTCCTCATCAACTTTTTAAAAGATTTCATGACTAATGAGGTCAAAGCAGCCGGCTGAGGTCATGGGAGGTTCCACCCCTCTGGGAGGATTCGGAAGGTTTTCCAGTCCCGTGGCGCCCTCTGCTGGCTCAGAAGAATGAAATATTGTCTGGTCCAAGCTACTTCCTCTCTACAATCATGGATGTCAACTGCTGGACACCACCACCCAGCTGTAAACGTCTCATTATAACAAAACAACAATTACTAGATTTTACTTGTATAATATTTGGGCCACCGTTTATCAAATCTGATAAAACACCAGCATGTTTGAATCAAAACAGAGATATTTAAGGCAAAGCTGCTTTTATGTTGATGGTGGGTTAGCTAATATTTTGTCAGAAGAAAAATCCACACAGCAAATTTTACAGGTTAAACACGATTATCTATAATAACAGACAACTTTATTTATTTGTGATTTTGAATTCATATAAAATTATATATAAAATTTCTAATGATAAAATTTGTTCATTTGTTAATTATTATGAACTATTTATTAAAAAATAATTCATTAAACATTACTACTACATTACTACAATACTACTACTACTACTATAGAACAACAACAATAATAATATTAATATTAAGGGGTGCTCAGATCTGATCATGTGATTTTCACAGAACCTGGAGTCGTAAGGATCAGCTATATCCTTATAAAACAACAAACATGACTTTTTAAATTCATCTTGAGATTTTCAAACAGAACAACAAGTTTCTACATCAATTTTCTTTGTTGGAGAAAAACAACATGTAGCTGTTGGCTAGCAGGCCAAGGCCGAGCTCGAGTAAAGAAGGCAGAGGCAGGTTGGAGTGGGAGGAGAGACGTGTCAGGTGTGATTAAAGGGTTTCAGCTGTAGAAGTGAGAGCAGCCATGTTGTCTGGTTTAGAGATGGTGTCCATGAGGACAGGACAGGAGGACAGAGCTAGAGGATCTCTTTGGGAGTGACGAGGATGGATCAGGAATGAGTCCATCAGAGGGACAGATCATGTTAGATGTTTAGGAGATAAAGTCAGAGAGGACAGGCTGAGATGGTTGGACATGTCCAGAGGAGAGACATGAGGGTAGCGGACGCAGAAGATGGGACTAAATGGAGACAGATGATTGGCTGTGGAGACGCCTGAAGGGACAAGTCCAAAGAGAAAGGAGATATTTTTATCACACTTGCATTGATCTAAACTTGAACATTATCTTGTTAAAAGCCTTAAATAGGTTAATTATACATGACGTTTAAACTCAAACCTATTCCAGGTCAAAGGTCAGTGTCGTGTATCAGCCTGATGACGTAGCTCTCAGCTTCATAAAGTCGTTTCAGCAGTTTGTGGTAAGTAGTTCTCTCAAAAATCAGTGTCCACACATGAGTACCACGGGTCTATCCTATTGTTATGACACCAAAAAACCTCTTTTCCACAAAGCAGTGGTGTTTGCTCTGTAAGCACAGGAACACACTGCATGCCATGCAGCGCAGGTGAGGCTTCCCAGAACAGCCTGGAGCTCTGCACCGCACGGGTTTTTATAACAGCCGTCTCCCCGGTGATGAACAGCAGAACATGTTTGTTCAGACGGCCGCTATCCAGCATGCTTTGTTTGTTCCCCTGCTACAACACACCTGGTTTTAATCAGCAGCTGATTAACAGGTTTCTGCAGAGGCTGGTGAGCTGCTGAGCAGGTGAATCAAGTGAGCTGGAACAGGGAAACAACTACAACATGCTGGATAGCGGCCCTCGAGGACTGGAGTTGCCCACCCCTGAGAGATCTTTTGCCTGGTTGTGCCTTTTCCTCTGCATCT
Source organism: Aphyosemion australe (assembly GCA_006937985.1). NCBI lineage: Eukaryota > Metazoa > Chordata > Actinopteri > Cyprinodontiformes > Nothobranchiidae > Aphyosemion > Aphyosemion australe. The sequence continues at coordinate 46,672 of SSNS01000751.1, read as the reverse complement.
CCACCACCAGCATCCTCTTGAAGAATACCGTTCTTGTTGAGCTACCTGACCACCATACAAAACTCAAGAAACTTCATGATGGTCTTTGTTAGGGTGTCACTTGTTATCTTGGCGATACAACTGTTCACTAAAGCAAGATCAGTGGAGTGCACCAACATGCCAATCGTCCAGTTTTGGTTCAGACACGTTAACCCCACCCATGTTGGTGCTGTACTTTTGCACAATGCTTGGACGGGTGATGGTTGCATATTTTTTGGACCATTGTTGGCAGATGCCTTCAGGTTGCTCAGCATGATTGGCAGAAAGCATCACAACCAGCTTCTTGTCATACCAGTTGACCATACATGGTTTCCATCTGCCAGGCTGCTGAGGCACCGCTTCCTTCCCATTTCAGGGTTTTGTCACTTGGTAGCTCTGGTGCTTTGGAAACCCAGTTCTTCATCACTGTACCAGTAAGGTACACAGCTGAGCTGGTATGGTGGTGAAGAATCAATCACAGTACGCTTTTGTACCAGCATGGAGTGTTTGATGACCAGTGCACCTAAACCCAGTCCTTCTGAGTCCTGAACCGGCAAACTCAGTGTTTTAACACCTTGGTAGACTTTAAAACCCAGCACAGTTCCATCTGGTGATGCCAGAACAAAGTTCTTCATCCCCACTGGACTGGGCTTTGGTTGCATACACACAGTTATCTCTGTGTGTGTCGTGTGTATGCAAAAAAAAAAAAAGTTACAGGTGAAATATGTCAGTCTCTTACTTACACTAACCTGCTTTGGACAAAAGTGTCTGCTAAATGGTTAAATGTTATCTTGCTAGCAAGCTAATTATTTCTGAAGGTAAACAAAAATAATTAGTCTTTAACCTCAAAATATTTCCAAGCTGTTCTGAACACATAGTTGGAAGAAAAAAATCTAACATACATGTTTATTTACACTTGAAAGTTCCAACCACCTGACAGTCCCAATGTCCTCAAACTTACCTCACCTTTAGGTTCATTTAGTTTGATAATATTTTCCAAAAATGACACACTTTCGAGCCGTGTGAAGCTACAGACCTTATTTTGCATAAATACACTGGATTTGTTTATGCATTTTTTATTTGTTTCTTACCTGGCGGGACCATAAAAGTTGTTTTTGCTGACCTAGCCTTCATTTTATTTTCAGTGACGTGGGTGCAGTGTTGTTCTGCGACCACTAGAGGGGGCTGCCAGTGCCCCTGAATGAGACCAGCGGGTCAAAGTTGTAAAACATAAATGATCATGGAGCAGAAAGGTTAAAATGTGAATATGCAGGAGGATAAGGAAACTAAAAGCTCTGACCAGAAGTCATCATTCCAGAGCTAAAATCAGACGTCCATTCCTCTTTCCTCCTGCAGAAGCTGTTCAGCTTCTTCAGACGTTGTTTTCTTCTCTAAATTCATTCCCTGCTGGTGGAGCTTTTCTATCCCATCCTGCAGCAGTATGGATGAAATCCTCTGATGAGTTTCATGCTGCTCTAGTCTGAAGGTCCAGGAGTTCTCAGACACATCAGAAGGGATCTAACAACCTCCATGGAAAAGACTTTTTGCTGCAGTGCAGGAGTGAAAACTCAGCTCCCTTATTGCTGCTCCTGGTATCAGAATGATGGGAAGCGACGGATGTTCGGACTTGGAGCCTGAAGGTGTTCTATCCCCTCCTGAAGAAGTTTGTTACCATATTCTATGTCCAGATGTGCTGCTTGTATCGTTTCCTGAACCTGCATCTTCTGTTCCTGCAGGCTTTGCAGCATTCTCTACCTCTTCTCTCGCCTCCTCGGTTTCCTGATCGGATTCTTTTTCTTTTCCTCAAAATTAATTTTCTCTTCATTCAGATTTTTTTCAAGTTTTAGACGTTCAAACTCACCGTCCAAAAGTCTTTGACTCTTTTAAAATGTGCATTTCTGCGCTTTCAGACTGGATATTTTCTGCCTCCAGGCTCTGTTTCAGTTGTTGTCGCTCCTCCTGCAGAAGCTGATGGACGTCCTGAACATTCAGATCTGATTTTACCGGCGGTTCCTCTGGGTTCTGTCTGTTTGCTCTCCTCCTGCAGAACCTCCTGATCTGAACTTTTCTTTGTTTCCTCAGATTTCATGATCTGTTTCTTCAGGTTTCATCCTTTCTAAATGTTCTCTCTCCTCTTGTATTTGGAGGATTAATTCAACTTTCTGATCTGATTCTTTCTTTGTTTCTTCAAAATTTATTTTCTCTTCACTCAGATCCTGTCTCTCAAGAATCAGATCTTCAAACCCCTCCAGAGGACAACATCTGGAACTGAACCTGATGCTTTATGCACGTTTAAAAAAAAAGACCTGTAGATGACATCATAGGCATTAGTGGTTGGGTTTTGGGAACTTGTAATAAATAAGATTTAACGTTAAATTAAAAACACAAACACACATTCATTTATAGCACCAATTCACAACAAAAGAACTTTACAAAGCAAACATTTCAACTGAACATTGATCTGTTTTGTTCTTCAGGCACTTTCAGGACAGTAAGTTCCCGTATATGAGCCACTACCACCAAGGAGCAGCTGGGCGGGTCAGCCCGACTAACCAGCCGTCTGGTACCAGGCCCACAGGTACCGTTCTCGTTTAGCTTGTTGAACAAATGAAACGGAAGCTGTCTGAACTAATTCTTAGCTTCAAATTTTGAATTTGATACCAGCAACAGGGTCAGTGTACTTTTTGGTATTTGAATTTTCATTTTAGAAGCAAAAACGAAAAAACCAAAATATCAGAAATTTTCAGATTTTTTTATTTGATTAATGAATAAAATGAGGGGAAAATTAGGTAACACCGTCTAAGGATTTGTTATGAGGAGCAGAAGACCGACCCTTTTCATGTGACATCATCAAAAGTCGCGCGGAAGTACTTCCTGTTTAAGACAACGAAAATACATCTGTTTTATTGTTTTTGAGCAATTACATTTTCATTATTTAAAACACAAATAAATCCACAAAAGCATGAGTCATTTAAATTTTTTGACTTTTATTATTTTAATATAGAATTAAAAAATACCTTATTTCCCCTCATTTTATTCATTAATCAAATATAAAAATCTGAAAATTTCTTACATTTCGGTTTTTTCATTTTTGAATCTAAAAGAAAAATTCAAATACCAAAAAGTACACTGACCCAACAAGCTCTGAGATAAACTGAAGTATTTAACTGATAAAAACAGCTTAGAAACATCAAGATGAACTCAGCTATGACTTGAGAAAAAAGACTGAAAATTTAAACAGAAAATAACATTTCTGGAACGTTTACCACAAATCACATCGTCTTATATTGAGAAATGATGGAGAAATGAGTTTAAAATAAATTTGAATGTTTTAGTTAAATCCTGTTTGCTGTAGATGATTAGATTTGTGCAGAAAGCTGCAGGAAGAGTCGTTGGGTTAACGATTCTACTTGTTTATCATCTCATGTTTCTTAATCCTGTTTCCTGATGCTTGAACACGAGAAATCTTTTTGTTTCTTTCACATTTTGTGAAATCCTGTTTGATTTAAAAAAGTTTCCGTGCAGCTCCTCAGGAGTCCTTTGTGGCTGTCAACATGACGAAGACGGTGCTGATTTCAGCTTATTTGGAGCACCGCTTTTACAGCAGGAAGGTGAGTTTGAGGGTCTAAATATTTGGTTAAAGCGGCAACAGCAAAGCTACAGAACAAGCTAGCTTTTAAACACGGCCACGGAACACTCACCCCGCCCGTCGGCTACCATCCATCCAAGTCCAGAGGAAACGAGATAGCTCTAAACACCAGTCTCCGTTTTCTAGGTCCAAACGTCTCTTGTTGTCCGTGACTTCAAACTGTTTTTCTTTCTGGGACTCTGGTAGTTTGTCCTAAAGTTGAAGTGGCAGCAGCCGGCTGTTTCTCCTTCTCTGATATTATTGAGGGAGAACCTCTCACACCAGTGGTGTTCTGGTGCTGAATACGTGAGCGTGGAATGAGTGGAGGACCCAGGGAAGTGCAGCGGTTCAACCGGATGGTCCAGTGGTTGAAGAACATTTTTTAAGCTAATTTGTTTTCCAGATTTGCTGTTGCAGCTTTAAGATTTATTTTATCACAAAAAACCACTTAAAGCAGCAATCCGGGTTTTCCCCTTTCAGGAATTATGCATGATTTTTCAGAAATCCGTAAAAGTGATTGTCTTATCATAGTGTGTGATAAAATGTAAGTGAGTCGTCTTTTTTTGTGCTAAGCCCCGCCCCCTGCCCCGTAAAATCTGTGCAATAGGAAACTGATTGGCGACAGAACTAACCAATAGTGTTAGACTACCGCTTACGTGCTTCAAATTTAAGGAAGTACCTCAGCTGATGCAGAGTTGATGAACTTTTCACGGACAAGTAAGTCTTTAAAATATAAATATATGAAAACACAACATGACATGAGAATAATACGTGTAAACAACGTGTTTTAGCTCTTTTTGTCGACTACAGAAGCACATTCATAAACAAGAAACGTGCAGTCGCCATCTTAAATTACCGAGTTGGTGTGATACGCTTGTCAGCCACTAGATGGTGCCGTCAGATAAAAGAAATACTCTGGAGAGCAACTTTAACTGATGTTACTGTGAGTTCATTCTCAGTCATCTAGGACATGAAAAATATCCAGGTGTTCTTTTGAAGGCATCTTGAATACGGAGGTCTGGAGTGGCAAGTGGTGCAGAACAGGTATGAGAGCTGTGAGACAGCGGTGAGGTGTGAGACAGCGGTGAGGTGTGAGACAGCAGTGAGGTGTGAGACAGCAGTGAGGTGTGCTGTAGGAGTGACGGAGGAGTTCACGGTGGAGGTGGGCCTGCATCAAGGATCAGTTTGCTTTGGTGATGGACAGACAGACAGACAGATGATTCCATGCTCGCTGAAACTACCACTACATGAAGCTCCTGATGACTTTGAGAGGAAATTTGTCTCAAAAAGTTGTTCAAAATTCCATCAACATGAGAACGAGGCTCTGAGACTCACATGATGAGGCTGAACCTTTAAAGGGCTCTGGATGAGACCTGAAAAGGTTTTAGACTTTTTATTATAACTAAAAAATGGTTTAGGCTGCAAATCAAGATGTGTCTAAGTCTTACCTGGTCACCTGACCTCTAAAGGGTTAAAACCCTTCACCAATGATTGGAGAAGGTCAGTTTGTCCCAGAGGGATTCTGGCATTAAAATAGGATTTGTGATTATCTAAAGGTGCAGCGACGTTTGATCTGGTTTCAGATTCGTGTTTTGGCGGTGGTTCTGCGCTCGGAGGCGGTGGCCTATCGCTGCATTTTATCCTGCCAGGAGAAGCTCCACGACTCAGCAGGTGTCAGCGACATCCACAGTGATCACTTTGGCTTTCCATACGGGACCGCAGACATCATGTGCCAGGTCCCTTCAGACTGCCATTTGCCGTCTCACGTGGCCGTGGTCTCTGGTGGAGACACTTCTACAGGTACTAACACTAAATTCATCACTCACTTCATGAATCTTTGCCTCATTTCATACTTTTTTAAATGAAAATGATTGGACTGTACAGGGTTAAAAGTATCACTCTAAAATTCTTCTTCTTGTGCTTTTTAGATAAAAACAACTTTAGTTTTTTGGAGGTGAAGAACCGAGAGAAAAAGGGAAAGTCTTTAGATTATAACTTCGTCGTCTGTTTCTCCACCATGTTTGATTTCACCAACGTGTTACAGGTACCGTTCTGTCACATCTTTCTGTTTATTATAAAATACTTTCTGCCATTCTCACCTGTGTTTCTGTGGAAACGTAATTATTATCTTACTAGGAGGAAATAACTTCCTGAACAGCCTCTGTTCAGAGAAATAAAGTTTATATCTTCAGGATTGATGAGCTAACGGCTAGTCCAAGAGCAGCCAAAGCCAACGTTTATCACCGCTGTCCTAAAACAGCTCAGATCACCTAAATGTCACGTCGGTTCACGTAAAAGCAGGTTTATAAAACTGTTTAGGCTGAATTATTCACCGGCGTAAACGTTGGAGGCTAAAACATAATTTTTCCTTTTTATCTTTATTCCTTAATTTTTAAAACTTTACTTTTAAAACTTTTTTCAGACTATTTTGACCTTTTATGTTTTTGTAACTTTAAAGTATGTTTTTTCACTTTTCCAATTTAAAAAAACTTTCATTTGAAACTGCTTCCTAGACTTTGCTTTTGACATTTTATTTATTGATTTTGCTTAAAGCAGCATTCCGCAACTTTGCAGTTATATGGTTTCTGTCGCTCTCTAGAGGCTTGCTGCGTAACGTTACTGTCGTAACATTAAATCTCTCTCTGGGGCATAAGAGGCATGTTTACATTCCTAATATCAGGTAAAACAACGAAAACAAACTTTTCCACCTCCACACATTGAATAAATAGTTTTATCAGGACTGTATAACAACTTTATGCCCGACCAAACACAATAACCCATTAGCAGCACGGCTAGGTTAGAGTCCGTAGTTCATGCTGTTCTTTCTAAAAGAGATCTCCAGCGAGGAAAAGACGGCCCAATAATAACTCTGGTCTTTGCTCTTGCTCTATCACGTTCTTTTCTTTTCTTTTCCTAGATTCCTCTGATACGGGATTTCTAGCTTTCTTTGGTGAATCTGCCGCTGCTACAGCGAGTCTACGTTATACAATTATGGCAAGCCAAAGGGATTCAAAAAATGCACGTTCTAAACTCGCATTATGTCCGCCAAAACGCTCGTTCAAGACGCGCATTTTGGCGGACATAACGCGCGTTTAGAACGCGTGCTTTTTTTATCCCTTTGGCTTGCCATATTCTGCCATAAAACGACACCCAGTCAGTACTTCCGTCACTACCCGATGCACCCTAACCCTAACCCCCCAACACTATCACAGGTATGAAAACGAACATAATAGATGATACTATGACGCAAAAACTTTACAAAAAAGCATAATTTTAAGGTGTAAAAGTTGCGGAATGTTGCTTTAAGGTTTAGGCTGATTCCTGTTTAAAAGTGGGACTAAGATTATGGCTACTTGCACAATAGGAGCTCACAGATTTTAGGAAAGTGTTTTTTAAATGTTTGTGTTGCTCTGCAGCTGGTCCAGAGTTTGGAAATGCTTCAGATACTGGGAGTGAACCGGGTCGTCGTTTATAAAACCAGCTGCAGCCCAGAAACGCAGCGCGTTCTGGATTATTACACAAAAACAGGTTGAGTATGTCATCGCTCTCTGCAGGAGAACTTCCCTCTCAGTGTGAAATGTGTCAGGAGCAACCCAAACTCCCTTTGTTTGAACCACTTCCTCTAAATGCTGCATTTAATTCAATTCAGTTTATTTATAAAGCGCCAAATCACAACAGGAGTCGTCTCAAGGCTTTTCACAAAGTACACGTTCCAGTTGAGTCCAGTTAATCATTTGTAAAACGTTTCCTATGTAAGGAAACCCAGCAGATTGCATCCAGTCACTGACTTGTTGTGTCAGAGACTTTACAGCAATGCCCACACTAAGCAAGCATGTAGCGACAGTGGAGAGGAAAAAACTCAGAGAAATAACAAATATTTGGCCAGTCAGCATAGCTGAATCTAAGGCCTTTAGGGCCCTGGACATTTCCCCCTGCCTGTGTAACAGAAATAAAATGGTTAATGAATTTGATGCTGGTGGTTTGGACAGGTGGTTGCTAGCAGCTTTATAGGAGGTAGAACTTGTCAGGATCATCCATCCATGGAATGAACTCAGCTATTGCCCAGAAGCAACATTACGACAAAGAAATAATCAAACAAACACATTTTCTTTGCTTTTGTGCCAAGTTAATTTACTGTGTCCGACCAGAACTGAGTCGTTTTACCCAAACCAGCTGGTTCTGCCCCTCAGGGCTAGTGGAGGTGATTCCTTGGTCCATGTCCAGATTTCTGAACGTTTCTCGAGGATGGCTGCCTGAACACGGTCCTGGTGACCTCCACTACTTCGGTCAGCTTCCTGCTCTGAACGACTGCATCTACAGACACATGTACCGGTCCAGATATGTAGCGCTGCACGACGTGGACGAGCTCATTCTGCCTCAGTCTGTCAACAGGTAGAACCTTCAAAGTAAAGTTAGGGTAGCTTTCAGGACCATGTGCATGCTCATTAATGCTGATATGAACTCAGGGAGAATAGTCAGAAGCCTTTTTAATGATATTGTTTGCCGCTGATTGTTGTAAAACACATGCATGTTTTCTCTGGACAGCTGGACGGAGTTAATGCCTTACTTGGAGGTCAAACACGGGCCCAACAAGTGTTACAGGTTTGAAAACAACGTGTTTCCCAACAACATCCTGCTGCCTCCTGCACCCAACCGAACTCTGCTCCAGCGGAATCGCTGGGAGGGCGTATCCGGGGTGAACATCCTGGATCACCTGTACCAGGAGCCAATCACAGCAGAGACTCGTTACGACAACTATAAGATCATCGTCCATCCCCAAGCTGTGTTCACCACCACCGTCCACGGCGTGCTGAGCTCAGTGAGCGAATGCGTCTGGGTGGACAGGGACATCGCCCGCTTGTACCACACCAGGTAGGCTGGGTTTGGATAAAACCCCCACAAGTCAGATGAACCTTTGTCGCCAACTAAATTCAAGATGGCAGCCACAGATAATCTACATTAACACATAGATGGATACAATTTAATACATGTTCTTGATGTTTAGCTAAAATTAGATGTGATTTAAGCAAAATGCTCGTTAAAGATATAAAACTAAGTCAACAATTTCTCAACCTGTCTTAGATTTAAAGGTAAAGTAGTTATCTAGGTTAATCTAGGTGTCAGAAAGTATGTTGAGCCTTTTTTAAACTGAAAGTTCTCATCTGTTTTGTTGTTTCAGAGCTCCAAAACAATTAGAGCTGACTCCAGATCAGCTGATTTATGACGGCAGATTGCTGAACTACAGCTCTCACCTCACACCAGCTGTTGACGCTGCACTGAGGAACAGTGGACTTCTACCTGACGACAGCTCTAACTAGACTCCAGGTGTTGGACTGAAACCCTCGTCAAGAAACAAGAGAAGATTGTTTTTGTTTCCCAGAATAGTGTCAGGATCAAGAGTTTTTAGAATGATCATCCGTCCGTCCGTCCGTCCGTCCGTCCGTCCGTCCGTCCGTCCGTCCGTCCGTCCGTCCGTCCGTCCGTCCGTCCGACCGTCCGTCCGTCCGTCCGTCCGTCATCCGTCCGTCCGTCCGTCCGTCCGTCATCCATCCATCCATCCATCCATCCATCCATCATCCATCCATCCATCCATCCATCCATCCATCCATCCATCCATCCATTCTCTTCCGCTTATGTGAAATCAGGTCGTGGGGGCAGCAGCCTAAGCAGAGAGGCCCAGACCTCCCTCTCTCCAGCCACTTGGGCCAGCTCCTCTGGGGGAATCCCAAGGCGTTCCCTGGCCAGCTGAGAGACATAATCTCTCCAGCGTGTCCTGGGTCTTCCTTTAGGTGTCCTCCTGATTGGACGTGCCCGGAAAACCTCACCAGGGAGGCATCCTAACTAGACTCCTCCTCTCGATGTGGAGGAGCAGCAGATCTACTCTGAGCCCCTCCTGGATGACTGAGCATCTCACCCTATCTCTAAGGGAGAGCCCAGACACCCTGCAGAGAAAACTCATGTCGGCCACTTTTATCATAGGTGAGGGTAGGAACGTAGATCGACCGGTAAATCGAGAGCTTCTCCTTCCGGCTCAGCTCTCTCTTCACCACGACAGACCGGTACAACGCCCGCATCACTGCAGACGCAGCACCAATCCACCTATCGATCTCCATCTTTCTCTCACTCGTGAACAAGACCCTGAGATACTATGATAATAATAATATTGATACATTTTTGATATTTAAAAAGGGATGTTGAATCAGAAAATGAGGAGATAAACAAACAAAAAAAACATGAGACGGAAGTCTCATTTGTTTACTATAGGATTTTACAATAATGTACAAAGTGAACATAAGAAGGGAGATTTTATGTTTTGACATTAAATGTTGAGAAAAAGGTCAAAATTTCCACAAAACTTTGAAATAATATTTACAAAACACCACGTTGAAAAAGGTCAGTAGGCTACATTCAGAATAAATTTGTCCAAAATATCAAAAAAGAGTCAAAATGGAATAAAATATGAAATAACTTTAAATTAGAAAAAGATCTAAATGCCAAAACAGTTGAAAAACCATTCCCAGAAAACAATTCAAAGTGAAAATTAAAACAACAACAACAACAACAACAACAACTATCAGACTGATTAACAGCTATTTTCTCCCTCCAACTCTGGTTCTGAGCTGAGCTTTTTAAACGTTTTGTTTTTTTATGTTTATAGTTTTTTTTAGCAGTTAGTTGATGAAACTGCAGAAAACAGCAGGTCTAACATCTTACTAGTCTGGTAGGAATGCACCTCACTGTGGAGGAGATTAATCACAAAAATAATAATAGTCTTCAAAAGCTACAAACACAACAGAAAATAAATAAAATCAAATATCTGAATAAATGTATTTAATTTTTACGTTTAAAGTTATTCAATCCCTTATTTATTCAATCTTATTACAACATTTTTATTTGTCATATTAAAACTTGTTGCTATTATCTGGAAAACTATTTTTTAAATGTTCAGTTATTTACATTTTTGTATGTAATTAAAACGACTTTATGATTCTGAACTTAAATAATTCAAAAACATTCAAAATGTGGAATTTTTAGTTTTAAACAACATGTGGGACGTTTCCTGTTGGTAAACAACTGAAAACCAGCATCAAGAATCCAGAGAAGAGAGAAAACATGAATGTCTTCAGGTTCCTGATGTAGGTTTGTGTTAAAAATGTTGTTTTTGTTTTGGAAAGTGTTTATTTTTGTTGTTTACTGGACAGCTGATGTGTGTGAAAATGCTGCAATCATGAAATAACTCAGGAAATTCAGGAAAACTGGACCAGCTTTGGTTTTTCTGACTCAGGGAGAAAATTAATTCAAGAACATTTTCTGTTCTTTTTTCTGTGAATAAAATTCATGATTTTTGGTGCAGAGAAAATTTGTCTCCTTTGCAGATTTGATCATCTGTGTAACTGTTACACCCCTGAAAACAGGGGAGAAAGAATCACGAGAGTGATTTTAGGTTGCTTCACTCATGCAGTGGTTTAATGCCATCAGAAATTAACAATATTTTACATTCCATGCTGCTTAATATGTTACTTCATGTCACACAGTGGAAGGATCGAATTATTAACTCAAAATTAGACAGAATTTATGAATATATTCTTTCTGTACTAATAAAACGAGTAGCGTTTCCAGAACCTACTGTTAGCTAAACGGCTATCACGTAGCATGCAACTGAAACACCAAAACGTGGTCTAACTACTCATAAAACTACCGTGAAATACTTCTTTGAGTCACAAAACATCAACGGTTCGTCCATATAACATCTTACAAACATACAGGTTACAAATGAATATTATTCTCATCACATTACCTGAAAACAGGGGAGAAAGAATCACGAGAGTGATTTTAGGTTGCTTCACTCATGCAGTGGTTTAATGCAATGAGGAGCGCGTGAGTCTCCCCCTAGTGGAGGATGAAGCCACTACCAGTCGATCTCAGAAAAGGCTTACTAGTTGATTACCGATGCACAATTCTTTTGACTAAAATGAACCAAACATGAATTTAACAGAAAATATTATCTTTTTAACAGTTTTCTTAATGTATTTACATTGTTTTCCTAGTTTATGTGAACTACTATGAATTAATATTCACTCTTCACATTAAATCAACTTATGAATTAACAGTCAGTCTCTTTGGGGCTGCACAGAGGGGTATCCAAGCAATCTTTCAGCCTACCACATAACTTGGAGATAAAGTTGCTTCCTGGTAAATATTTATTTTACTCTCTATGACTTGAGTCACTGCAAGTATCTGATGAGGAGTTTTTGCTGTTTTCCAGCTCAGACCCACAGATTCCAGAACATCAGAGAACATTAAAGTTATTCAAGCTGCCGGTTGAGAATCACAGTGTAGGGAGACAGTTTAGCGACACAGATCACAGTGTTTGTTCCTCCTGCAAGCACCAGCTTGTTTCAAGTTTCAAAGTCCTTATTGTCATTGTGGGAACGGAATATTTAGGAGTCATTTTCCAGTGCAGAAGGATAAAACCAAACCGTTAACCGCCACCCGCATGTGTTCGGGACACTGCAGCGGTCTCCACCTCCACACCGTTGGTCTCGGTTGAGCTTGGTTCAGCACCTCGGACAGCGCCACGGCGGAGGAGCTCTTCACCCTGCAGCTGTCCAGCATCAGTTGATGAGCCTGCTGGCCTGTGATTGGTGGCAGAAGAGAAACAGCCCAGAGGCAGAGCTATATTCTGGTCACTCTTCGTCCCCTGCTCGGTTGAATGTTCTTCTGAATTCTAACACCTTGTGTGAGTCGTGTTTTCTTCTTAAGCTTCTGGCCTGAGGAACTTGTGTAACTTGGATGCTTTAAATAAGCACTTACAGTTGTTGTGTTCCTCAGCTTCACTTTTGGTTTTAATTCTCTCTCCCCAGTTGGAGCTGGCTTCCTTTATAGTTCTCTTGTGTTTGGAACCGAGCTGAGGTTAAACCACCAACTCCGGTCCTCTCGGGCTACCATCCTGCACACGTTAGCTGTTTCTCTGCTCCTACACACCTGACTGAGTAATTATCCGGCCGGTGCACAGGTAAACGTGGTAAGGAGAGGATTAAATTACTCCATTCAGGTGTGGTAGAGCAGGAAACACAGAAAACGAGCTGGATGGTAGCCCTCGAGGACTGGAGTTGGTGACTCCTGCTTTAGACTTAGTTATTTTTATAATTTACTAGCAGTATGTTTTACCCTCTCTAAGACCGTCCTGTGAGGTTGATGTTCTCCAGTAGCACTGATCTTACCTTCCTTGTTCCAGGATCCTGTTAAAGACAAACCGGATGTAGCTGTTACTATGGCGACTGACCTTTAGCAGAGTTGTGAATCCTGGTTTAAGGGTTAACTTGACTTATTCTCACCTACTTAGGAAGAGGCTTTTCAGGTTGTTTATTGTGTTTCCTTTACCTTTTAGCTTCTCAAATCAAACCTTTTTTTGTTGACACCACCTCACTCTCACCTCCTTATGTTGCACCCTGACCCACCAGGGATCGTAACACAAACACTCCCATTTTTACCAAAGTTAAGTGAGTTACAACTAAAATACTGAAGAAATTATTTATCAAAGTGTCCATCACAGCATAAAATCAAACTCACACTGTCACATACATCATATTTACCTTCATTATCTGGTTGTAGCTCAGAGGGAAGGTGCACTGGCAGTAAAACTGTCCCTCGTCTATTTGTTCTGGTCTTTATGGATCTCAAACCTTTTCCTGAAGGCAGGTGGTCAAACAAGCCGTGTGCTGGGTGTGCTGGGTCCTGGAGAACTTGTTTGGTGTTTCTGAGACAGATTTGTTGCTGCTGTAAACGGGAGTTCCACCAGACCAGGATCCACAATCACCACATTAGGTATGAGCGGCGTTTATGAACAGCGTTTATTCATTCAGCTGAGTGTTCAGAGTTCAGAGTGTTCTGACCTGAAATCAGAACAATCCCATGTTTTTTAGTTATATATTTTGTTTGTTTGTTAATGAAAACCCAGTAAAACTCTTAACAAATGCAAAACTTAGTAAAAACGTGAAAACGAGGCAAGGATAAAATCTAGAAAAGATGTTGATCAAAATGAGTAAAATACAAACCCAGCGTGAGATGAAGTCTCTTGATGGAACACCTGGAAAGCTTCAAAGATGAACATTTATTCTTCAGCTAAATCAGCAGAGCTGCTCTTAATTTGATGTTCAATAAAAATGCATAAAGCATTTGCTTTGGGTGTTCCTTCTCTTTTTCTGATGCCTCATAACGTCACCATCATGATAAACGTGGTTTATTTCTCCATATTCTCCATTATTTCCCATAGTTTAATGTTCTTTAACCTCCCATCTGTAGTTCTTGGGCTCTGCGAGGTGAAGTGATGCCCGTGGCCTTGGTCAGCGGTCCGTGAGTCCAGTTCCTGTGCTTTAGTCGACTGAAGGTTGCCCATACCTTAGGAGACGTTTTGGTTGTGAAGGTCAGAGTCTAGATTTAAACCATCCATTATATTAAAAATGTGTTTTTCAATTTACCACCATATAATACATATTAAAATGTTTATTCTGTCCAATAATCTGGATTAAAATGGTTGAAAATGAAAAGAAAACAGAAAAATATAAATGAATTTGATCAAATTTGTATTTTTCTTAATTATCATTCCAAAGAATTAGCAGCAACGTTCAAATTTAGCATCATTTAGTGCAGAGAAGGACTTCTCCCCACGTGAATTTGCTGCCCTGCTAACCAAACATGATAAGAGAGGAATTCATTCAGCTTCAGCTCATTCAGACGTTCATAAAGGTTCCAACAGCTTTGCGTACATTCACTGATAAACTGATTAAACTACAAAGAAATTAGATGAATTATTAACTGGGATGTAAAAATACCCTGCCCCTGATACGAATGTTACCAGCCCATACGACATCGGGTCCAGACGGGCCGTCCTACACCTGCTCGTAGGCCAGGAGACTCCTTTCCTCCCGTCTGAACACAGATGATTAATAAACTTAACCAAGAACAAAAGGGTCTCATTTATACGTAAAAATGTCTTTTCTCAAGAACCCAGTCACAAGCAAATAAACGACTGAGTAAGAACCACAACCACGGATCATTCCAGTGTTTTTATTAACAGATGTAAATTATAAACAGGGTGAGAATTGGTAGGTTTTTTATGAGTTTTAACTTCAGGGTGAGCTTTTGGCCTAAAATAAAAAGGAAAACCCCAGACCTCTGCTGGATTATCCCAAATCCTGCAAAAGAAACAGAAATGATGACAGCCTCTTCCCTTCCGGGTTAGGGTGGTTTTCAACCCGCGGGTACCGCAGATTTCAAAATGTCTGACCCGCACCAAACCGCCCCGCATCACTTTGTCTACCCCATCTTCCTCCATCGTTTTGTTGAAGTGGCTGCCTGCCTTTATCTTCAGTGTGCATATCTATATAATATATATATTTGATGAACCGCACTGAAGTAATCATTTAGGGCAGCAGTAGCTCAGGAGGTAGAGCGGGTTGTCCAGTAATCGGAAGGTTGCAGGTTCGATCCCGGCTCCGGCCAGAGAATGCTGCTGTGTGTCCTTGGGCAAGACACTTAACCCGCCTTGCCTGCTGGTGGTGGTCGGAGGGACTGGTGGCGCCAGTGCTCGGCAGCCTCGCCTCTGTCAGTGCGCCCCAGGGCAGCTGTGGCTACATCGTAGCTCATCCCCACCAGCGTGTGAATGGGTGAATTGAGTTGATAGTGTTGTGAAGCGCCTTGGGGGGTTGTAGAACCCTAAGAAGGCGCTATACAAATACAGACCATTTACCATTTACCATTTACCATTTATTGACCCGACCAAGACAACCCGCGCATCACTACTACTTACTCGTTTCATTTACATCCAAACCAGGTGAACGATGTAGGAATTACAACAGTCTGCATGTGTGCCTCCCACTCGTTATGTATGTGTTAATATGAAACTGAGCCACACAAACCACAGCAGCCCTCCAGCTCATGCTTACAGCACACAACAGCCAGCCCGCCATGCTTTTCTGCGTGGAACCGTCTGCATAGTTAGAAAATGTCCTAGGTGTGCGGTGCAGAAATTTTTGGCCGTGCGGAGGGGTGTGGTTGCTGAAATGACGTAATTTGGCCGCGTGGAGCCGTGCGGACCTCGTGGATGCGTCATGCATAATCAAGCTTGAGACCCAGAACTCACAGGAAGGTTTATTCCTCTCTGGACTGGGGATCCTCCAGGAGGATCTGGGTTTCCTTGCCAGAGCTGGCACCTCCATGCCTCTACCCAGGACACCTTTAAGAACATGGATGCATGGAAGGGTGAGACTCAAATAAAATGTTTAGGCTCGAGTGTTAATAGCATTTAAAAGGGCTACGTTCAACTAGCTCAACAAGTTTTGTTCTCCAGGGTTTATAAATTCCACAAGACATTTATTCACTTGAGTTCATTTAAAGGGTGAGTCACACCATGGTGGAGTCTTACTTCCTGTTAGAAAAATGCACCTAAAGGAGGCGTCGCCTGGCGGACCGAGAGAGCGGCACTAGTGCAATGACTGACAGCACCCCCCTCAACCGCCCCCACAGGCTCCGTCATGGTTTTAGTTCTGTTCTTGACCCACATGAAACAAGCGCTCTCAGACAGAAGCAGTTCAAACTGTTTATTAGGAAAATGGAGGCAGGAGCAGGAACCGGGACTTCAGGAAGCTGAAAGGGAGGTGAGAGGTAAGCACAGGTAATATCACAGGTCCTTATTGTATGATCTCCGGTAAGTCTTATGGATGAGAGTGGTGATAAGCGCCAGGAGGGCGTGGAGCGATCGGGGCTGTGGGTTAGCGATGGAGAACTCCACATGCAGCCACTGTGATGACTGAGATACGTTTCTTTTTCAAAATGATATGAAGAAGGTGGCAAAAAAATGTATTGCACATGGTTTTCTGCATTATAACAGTCAGTTTATTAATAATACCTGGTGTTGTTAATGGTTATCAGCAAAAAAAGGTTGGTGTGGGCGTTCCTCGCTCTTTTAAACTCCAGAGACCCAAATTTGTATTTAAAAGAAAAAACTGTTCCAACCATTAGTCCACGCTCATAAACGTGAACAAAATATCACTTTGATAAAATTAAATAAAAATGTGGATAAATTTCCTTAAAAAATAAACTTAAAGTGACAATAGTGTCTCAAAATAATTAAAAAGGTCTAAGTTGAAGATAATAAAATATTATAGAAGCCAGTGAGGTCACAGGGTCTCAGGATTACAGATTAGCACAAACTGAATTGGGAGTTCACCACTCAGGGTCAAAAACACACAGGGTTTTTATTCTTTGCTTGAAATGTTCTCTTCCAGAGATGTGTGTGCTTCTGAGTACTTAAAGATTGTTTTAAGTCTGTTTTGATGGCTTGTACGTATTATATATGAGAACAGTCCTTTGTTTTTATGTCTAGCTGTTTTATCTGATCTTTATCTGCATTTTTTTTCTTTTTTATCTCATCTGTTTTTTATCTTATCTGTTTGTGTAAAGCTAACTACGTGTCTGTTGCTGCTGCCTCTTGGCCAGATCGTCGTCGTAAATGAGAATGAGTTCTCAATCCACTCATCTGGTTAAATAAAGGTTAAATAAATAAAATACAATTCCAAAAAAGAGCATAAAATCTTTATTTATTTTCTATGATGAGACAAATAAAAGTTCTTTAATAGAGTCGAGTCCAAACTTCTAATAAAGACTTTTGTTTGTGTAAAAGTTTGTTTGGAAAGAAGAACGTAGCAGCAAACCTAAAGCTGTTCTGGCTCTGCTCCTCCCATCCAGAGCCCAAACCAGTCCTCACTGGTTCTGTCTTCAGCCGTCTGATTGGCTGAGAGAAACCTCACCAGGTGATTCTTATATCAGATGATTCATTACAGAGAAGCAAACAAATACAAACAGTTTAATTACAATAATAATTCATCCAATTAGAGACCTGATGAAAAAACTTCATGCTCTGCTTTAGGGGAAGTTAAAGTCTGGGCTGTCCTACAGAGACTCGAGTGTTGAGGGAGGATAAAGAAAACCCAACTCACTTTATAAAGACCTAAAGGAATATCTGAGCCAAGGCAGCGACTCTGGTCCAGGATTTTCAGGATGAGAAACGTTATGGAGCTGCCTTCATGGAGGAAGGTGAAATGGTGGAGGTTTGTCTTCATCCCCTTCCTCCTGCTGCTGCCCTGGATTTACAGGTAGGTTCAGATTAACGGAACAATGTTCAACATGCTCAGAGATTTCAGAAATCCTGTCTAGAGGTTATTTATCCAAATGGTGACGAGCAGCGGAAACAGGTAATTCTGCTCTGATAGCCATCAAAAATAAATGTTTGTTTTTAGTGTATTTTTGCTTTTGTGTTATTATGTACAGATCTTTAGACCCGTGCTGTTTTAACTGATGCTAAATGTGTGGAGCATCGTTGTGTAAAAGTAAATGAGTTTTATAATGACACAGGAAATTTAAATGAACATCAGGCAGTTCTGGTGCATTTATAAGTATTCCTGAAATGAAGTAGAACGTTATTTAAATGAGGTCTATTGACCCTACATTTAAAATAATGAGAGAAAAATTTGGATCATTTGACGCCATCAAAATGACCTCCTAGTCCAGGGGTCGGCAACCCAAAATGTTCAAAGAGCCATATTGGACCAAAAAAACAAAAAACAAATCTGTCTGGAGCCGCAAAAAATGAAAAGCCTTCTATAAGCCTTATATGAAGGCAACACAGGCTGTAAGTGTATATTAGCTATATTAGCCAATTATCAAAGTGACTAAGTAGGCTACAAATACTTAATGAGCATTCATGATTAAATGTTGATTTTCCTGCAGCATCCTGGAGAGAATGACCCACCACGTGACTCTGCTGTAGATATTTGGTGCTTTAAGTTTAACTTCCATTACAATATTAATCAGTGGTATTAATTTGATCATTTCTTCTTGCGGCCCATCACAGCTCACATACCTGCATAACAGCGCTGTCTGTCTGATATCGATCACATCACACGACTCATCACAGGTAGTTGAGGACGCTGGAGCTGAATTAATGTCTTTGATTTGCTGATTGGTGACGTCGCCTGTCGTTTTAATGGTCCTTGTCTTTGTGGAGAGAGGAACGTCTTTAATTTTCTGGATTATCTCGGTTTTGTTTTTGAAGTTTGAAATAGGTGCTGATGAATGAATCCTTCATGTAATCACCATCCGTGAACAGTTTTCCACGCTTTATCATCTCTCAGGTTGCAACAAAACCTGCAGAGTTTGGAGATGTAATCCACTTCTTAAATCTACTTTTATAACCTGACACATGGGAGGCGACATGCGGCAAAAGCCAGCGACGCCTCTGTTCCAGCAGGGCGAATAGCGAGTCTTCCCTTGTTTTGATTGGCCGTCAGATTGGAGGGAATTCTGGGTTAATAAAGCAGTTCAGAGTTGAAACAGCGGTAGATATGAAGTCTCACAAGGTTTTGCTGGAGTTAAGTGAAGTCTTGTAAAGCTCTGGGACATCAGACACGGCAAATATTAACTTTTCCTCCATGTTTACCCGGAGATGTACTGAGAAGCATCCTGTCCCCTCATTGGTCAGTCAGTGAAACCTCCGCTGATTGGTCCTTGTCCGAGCGACAGCGTTGAAAAGTTGAAGTTTTTCCAGGTAATCCTTCCGCGTCGACAATGAAAGCAAATAATTGGGTCCATTCTTCCTTGAATCCTCTGTTCTCATCAGCTATCTTTCTATTGTTCCCTTTGGGATCCATCATGGCCCTGACACACCCGCTGGTTTGTTTACATCCATCCTGGCACGGCGCCGCCATATGAGCGCCGCACTGAAACGTGTGTCGCAAGCTTTGACGCAAATTTTCGTTGACAGAAATGTTAAAATTTAATATTTATTATGTGCATTTTTACAGCATTGGAAAACGTTAAGAATGTTTGTCCTCCTACAGAAACGATAATAAAACAAAAAATATATCCCCCATCCATTTTCATACTCTTGTGGGGACATTTGTGAAGAAGCTCCAGGGAGCCACTAGGGGTCGCTAAAAGAGCTGCATGCGGCTCCAGAGCCGCATGTTCCTGACCCCTGGTCTAGTCGGATATCCTTAGTTACACCTGTTTGTAGAGCAAAATGCCCAGGCACATGTACATCCAGGTGCTTCACATGCACACCTGGACGATAAAATAACTGTCTCCACTCGATCTCTCACTAATTCTGACCAGGTGAGTCAAAGATTTTTGCAGAACTTAATGACTTGCTGGACCGATAGTTGATTTATATTTGTGTTCAAGCAGGATTAGATTTAGGTTTCATCTCATTAAAGTGCTGCTGTCATGAATGAATGAATAATTAAATAAATGAAAAATGCCAGGTTTCATATTTTAAAATGTATTAAATGTTGCTCTAGGTTAAGAACTTCTTATGGTAACTTTACTGTCTCAGCGCTGAGGTTATTTTGTGGTCAGTTCTAGTTTGAGTGAAGCCTTCAGGATTCTAATTGGCTTCTGCAATCATGCATGCATTCCTGCAGATATTTGTTTTTGTTGCTTTAATTCTGCAGGGCTGATTGGAACTGGCAGCCCCTCAACCTGCCTTCTTACAAACGAGCCACGTGGGTGCCAGAGCAGTCAGGGCAAGCCAAACGTCCTGCAGGAAGCACAGGTCTGCTAAAACACACGACGCACCTTTATTAACCTGTAGAAACGGTTGTTTCTCAGTACCAGGGCATGCTCGCTGTAAGGGATTTAAATGATCTTGTTTAATTCCTGCAGTTCTAAAAGGAGAACCCGCATCTCTTGTGGAGGTCAGAGGCACTAAAACACTGCTGATATCTGCTTTTCTGGAGCATCAGAGAAATAAAAAGGAGGTACGTGGAACCACAGAGGGGTGTCCTGCGTTCAAAATAAAAACTAAGACTAAGTGAGGGAACCGGTCGAGAACAGAAGGTTGTCTAAAATCATCTGAACTTAATCAAACCAAGTTTTTTAAATGTTTATTTTTGCAAAGCAGGATTTGTCGTTACACAAACATAAGAATGTGTGTTTGTCTTGTACCAGGTCCGTGTTATCTCAATAGCTTTACGGAGGGAGAGGACGGCGTTTCGCTGCCATCTGCTCTGTCAGGGGAAGCTGCACATCTCTGATGGCGTCATCGACTTCCATGAGGACCACTTCGGCTTTCCCTATGGGACGGCTGACATCGTGTGTCCCCTCCCTCCCGGCTGTGAGACACCAACTAATATCAGCCTCACCTCAGCTGGATCCACACCTGAAGGTACCGAGGCGCTCCAGATGTTCTGGAAGTTTCTTGTATTCTTTTTCCTAATAAATGGATAAACGGCTGAGGTCAGACATTCCTGCAGAAATCTCATCAGATTCTTTTGTTCTTGATCTTCTATGAGATGCAAACGGCAGCAGAGGTCAGGAGATGCTCACACCATCTGAATCAGACTTCATCAGAGCAGAACTTTACAGGAACACGCGTTTTCCTCACAACACAGCAGAACACTTCCTTTTAAATCTGGGCAAACTGCCGTTTGGGTTACTGGAATTAGAAAGAGACACTAAAATTGTGCCTTTTGGTGTCCAAAAACTCCTCAGAGGTGCTTTAAAACACTGCAGTCATTCACACACTGGTGGTGATGAGCTACAGTGTAGCCACAGCTGCAGCTTTTTTGTGTTTGGCCAATTTTAACCAGCAGCAAATTTGATTGGTTTCTGATGATTCTCTTCTCACCATGTGTGAACACAACTGCAGCTACAGCTGGTGGCTCGCTTGAATTAGAGTTGACTCCAAAATCTGTTGTGGATGAAGTAGAAATCTGAGTTTGATGCCTGTGGCTCTGTATCCTTTTATGGTTTTGGCTTTTAAAACTTGGCTCTGCTTGGGAGATCGGCGGTTTGAGCCCAAGGTCTCTGACTACAAAGGACAGAGTTTGAAATAAAACATGAAATCTGAGCGAGACGCACCTGGCTTTGTTTAATGTTTGAATCGAATACAATAAAACCTGGACTCTTGAGCTTTTTATGAGATTGTTCTAGTTTAACAAGGATCACTCTATTAATGTTTGAGGGGGTTTTACAGGTTAAAGTACCGTGCAGATAAGTGCAGGATGTTCTACAATTATTATTTTATCCAAGTGAAGAATTTGCTGAAGACTGTAGTTTGAATCTGAATGAACCCGTTGATGTTTGGAGTGACATTAGTTTATACATGTATAACATGTTTGTATCAAAGACACTTAAACATAATTTCTTGTGTTTCTTTGTTTCCGTTAGAATTGGATCAACTTGCTCCTGCATTCCTGGAGATTCAGAACCAAAAGACAGTTGCTGAGTCTTTTCGTTACGACTTCACCGTCTGTTTCTCTGTCATGTATAATTTCACCAACGTGCTGCAGGTATCATCACACTTTCTTTATCTTTCAATTAGCATAAAAACAACACAAACGTAAAAACAGCCTGATGTTTTATAATGATGCTTTTTTATGGGATGATTTTACAATCTGCTCATTGTTTTGCATTTTTCTTCCATCCAACCTGTTTGTGCAGGACTTCCTCCTGCGAGCAGCACAATCAACAAACCTAGACTAGCTTTGTGACATCATGCATGTAGATTTGAAATTCCTGTGTTTTTGTTGCAGCTTGTGCAGAGTCTGGAGATGCTGCAGCTGCTGGGAGTGAACAGAGTTGTGTTGTACAAGACCAACTGCAGCGCCGACACCCAACGTGTTCTGGACTCCTACACAGAAAACGGTGGAGTATGGCGGCTTTTCTCTGTTTGCACATGCAGAGTTGGCTGTAGTGAAGGCTGAAGGGAAACGGGGAAGCACTGTACTTGTACTGCAGACTACCATGTGGGACACATGTTGGGGAGGTGGTCGAAGCAGCCAGCTGGACATCCACTCCAAATGTTTCCTGCTCCACGGAGCAGGTGGCTTTGTTGTGAGCTCGATGGTCCTGAGTTTTTTCAGGTGGGAGCGGGACCAGCAGAGCTCTTCAGTGCCTTTGAGCGTGGTTTAGAAAAATCCTCTCCATACTTTTCATCTGCATGGCCTGAAGTGGTTAGGCTCCCTGGAGAGTGCCTTCTTGTGGACCAGAACAGTGCAGGACGTCCTCCATAGGCTTGATACTCTCACAGGTGATCTGCAACGTCGGGTGCTCGTACCCTTAGGTCTCTGGCCTTTTGTCTCTGCGTCTTCTTCAGTTCCCTTCTTACCTCCAAAAGTCTGATGGGTTCTTGAATGAAACCTGGTGTTTTTTTCTCTCTATGGTCTGATGTCTGAGACCTGAGGATGTTCTAAATGTACACCATACACGAGTCCCGCAACAAGACCTCGAGACCGACAGGAGGAGCTGCTGAGTGAGCATGAGGGGTGATAAGGGGAGAGGAGTTGAGCAATATAAGGAGCCGATCCATGAAGAGACTTCAAACAACGACCAGAGTCTTAAACAGGATGCAAAGTTCAATGGTGAACCAATGAAGGTTTTAAAACAGGGAAAATGGACTGCAGTCTGTCCAAACCAGTTAAGATCCTTGCAGCAGCACTTTGTTCCAGCTGCAGGCAGCAAAGAGATGACCTATCACGGCATAGAGGCATGCAGGACAGTAGTCAAGGCAGGATGTGACAAAAGCATGAATGATGGTTTCTTATTATAGGTTTAAGGAGTGGCTTCTAGAGTCCTGCAACCCCCTAAGGTGCTTTACAACACAGCAGTCGTTCACACATTCACTCACACACTGATGGTGATGAGCTACACTGTAGCTACAGCTGCCCTGGGGCGCACTGACGGAGGCGAGGCTGCCGTACAAGGGCACCGCCGGTCCCTCCGACCACCACCAGCAGGCAGCGAGGGTGAGGTGCGACAGCGGGGTTACGGGCGGGCACCTAACTCCTCTCCCACTGTCTGTCTGGTGCAGTAAATGAAGTGCACTTGCTGCCCTAGCACAGCTGATGGGCCTTTAATAACCCTCATTCCCATCTGCAGCTGCTCCACCTTCTGTTGTTTTGAGTTTTTGTCTCTGTTCACATCAAACCCTGTGCTCTTCTTCTGTCTCATCAGGTTTAGTTGAGGTGATTCCTTGGTCTCTATCAAAATATCTGAATGTATCTCGAAAAGCAAACCCCAAAAAAAGCCCCGGTGACCTCCACTACTTCGGTCAGATTGCTGCTCTCAGTGACTTCCTGTACAGGTACCGGTACCGGTCCAGATACGTGGCCCTGCATGATGTGGACGAGCTGATTCTGCCTCAGGCTGTCGACACGTAGGTTTCTTCTTACACTGAAGTGACTTTGTTGAGTTTTCAGTTACAGACGGCTCAAAACGTCCTGAGAGTCACAGATTAGATCCTCAGACGCATCGTACCAGGATGTAGACTTTCAAAGCTTAATGGTGTCATTACCTGCAGCTTTATTGACATTTAAATAAAATGTTCTACAGATGGTTGGAGTTGTTGCCTCTGTTGGAGAAACGTTACGGCGCTGACAAGTGTTACCAGTTTGAGAACAACTTGTTTCCCACTGAGTTTGAGTTGCCTCCCCCAAAGACCCAGACCCTGCCCCGACAGGACCAGTGGAAGAACATTTCAGGTGTGAACATCCTGACTCACCTGTACAGAGAGCCTCCGCCTTCCAAAACTAAATTTAACAACTTCAAGATCATCGTTAACCCCCGAGCTGTGTTCAGGGTCACCGTCCACGGCGTGTTGAAGTCTGCTCAAGGCTGCGCCTGGGTCAACAGGAACGTGGCTCGCATGTACCACGTAAGGTAGGCGGATTTCTTTAACTTTAATGAGATTTGTTGCTTGTTTTGACACATTTTCGTGCAGAAAACTTACAATTCTTACCTCGCTGATGGTCGCTCCACAATAGGGTGGATGTCTTTATTTAAATACTTTGATTTACATTTAAGAATATAGACTTTCAATATACAGAACAGATGAACAGCCACTAATAAAGACAGTAAGAGCTCCTCACTGGACCAATAATGTAGCTGGAATAGAGCCACACCCAGACCACAGTAGCAGCCGGACGCACTCTGAAAACAACTGTTTCAGCTTTTTTGTCTTTTAATATTTCTTTTTCATTGCTGGTTTTGTGGCTTCATACAGACGATATTACAGTAATATTATTACTGTATAGATGTCATAAAAGTTGCAGCTCAGTCCTAAAGGATGTAAACTTTGTCTTTAGAACAGAAGCTGCTCATAAAGTTCTCACTGATTATAACCTTTAAACTAGGGGTGGGAATTTAACGCGTTAATTATGATTAATTAATTAGAAAAAGATAACACGTTAAAAAAATTAACGCATTTAACCCTTTAAGCCTGAGGGTCCCCCAATTGGGGGATGTTGAAGTTTAGCAGCTAAATCCATGCCCTAAATATTAATCTAGTCAAGCTGCACCTCTAAAGAAAGCTCAGAGCCTTGGCTGCAAGACCATGTAAACCTTTGTTATGTGCTCCAAACACAACTAGAACTACAATCATATGAGTGATCAGAAATCCCTCTTCATGTGTTTTTGCCTTCATTTCTGTCTCTAATGATGCTAAATCAAACACATTATTATTTTAAAGACAATACCATTATCAAAATGTACTTAAATTAGTATTGTACATATAGGTCTGTCCTATTGTTGCCAGTGAGATATATATATATATATATATATATATATATATATTCTTTTTCCTCCTGTTTTTAATTGAATAACAATTTAAAAGCATTTTTCTACAAATTAAAATATTAGAAATTACAATAATAATGTCAGTGACTATTGTTTGATTCTCTGTCTCATTAGTTTTCATTTTTAAAAATTGCTTTTGGGGCAAATTTTCTTGAACGGTTAAAATGCGATTAATCAAGATTAATTAATTACAAAGCCTCTAATTAATTAGATTTTTAATCGAGCCCCACCCCTAGTTTAAACACATTGAAATGGCTGAAGACTCCTTGTGTGTGCCTGCAGATCCCGAGCAGAAGTCAACCCCAATCCAGGGAAGCTGATTTATGACGGCAGACTGTTGGACTACAGCACCCGTCTGATACCAGCTGTCAGCAGAAAGCTGAGACGGAGTGGCTTTTTACCTGGAAACAGCAGAAATTAAACTGTGTTTCTGGTGTGTGTTAATGTGTAGAGTCTCATTCAGATGGACAGAGCGTGTCCATCCCAAGAAGATGACGGGACTTGTTTTGTTCCTTTCAGCCAGAAGGCCTTGTTAGATTGACTTTTTGGTCTGGAACTCCAAACTAACAGAAAACTGAGTTATTAAAGTCAAGTGAGTCATGTTTTAAATAAGATGAATTTAGATGGTTGTGCTGAAAATATTTGAGCTCTTTGAGATGTTTGGATTATTGTTAATTTAAATTCCAGTGAAAGTTAAGATTTGCTGTAAAATTAAAACACTTTCACTTCCTGTATGTCTCATAAAGATGCTCAAAGCATAAAGTCAGATAAACATCACTCAGCATCCTCATGCAAACTCACAGAAGCCTAAAAAACATGCATTCTGTTTCAGGATCAACTTTTGTCCAAAGGTTTAAAATCTAGGAAACTAGTGACTGTTGATGGCATTAAAGGTGTAGTTCACTCGTTTAAACAATGCATTAAAACTAGTGGTCTCCAGTAGGAATGCCGGAGGAGGAAGTAGCTTCAGGATCTGGAGTCTTACTTCCTGATCTGTGGACATCTCTCCTCTGATTGGCTAACAGCAACACGACTCTACCACTGACTCTGTTTGCTCTGCAACGTTGATGTTTTATCTCCACCAATAACACAAGCCTGGAGGAGTTCTGCTGTGTGGTGGAGTTGCTAATGCTAACGGTTAGCTTCTACTAGCCCAGACGTTCTCTGCTGTTTCCTGGACGCTAAACCAACAACAGCCTTCCCCGTCGTGAGTCCAGATGGGTGAGTCCATGAATGTTCAGTGACAGTGTGACATAGATCTGTCAGGATTTTCTAATCCTAGAGTTTCACCTAGAGTCTGTTTTCTATCAGAAGCTAATGCAGGAGATAGGTGGAGGAGACTATTTTCATGTTCTGCCTGCAGGAAACACTCAGAGTGACCCATTAGAATCAGAAATGATCATTAAGACATGTTTTTCAGTGATCCACACCTTTAAAAAGGGGGAGCCATCATGGATTTCAGGCAGAAGAACCAAAAGCTCGGCCTCCCCTAGTGACGAGGCGGTAGGAGGACACAGGACCGAGGAGGAAGCAGCAACTTTGACAATGTCACAGTAATAGGGAGGAGAAAAATTGTAGATGGCGTTGAATGTAAATAGAAGAAGTTTGAAAATTATTCTGAACTTAGGAAGTCAGTGGAGTTGTGGAAGGACAGGTGGAAGGAGGGGGTTTGAGTGATGATGCGAGCTGCTGAATTCTGGACCAGCTGAAGCTTCTGAGGGATTTCTGAGGGAGGCCATAGAGGAGAGAGTTACAGTAGGCAATGTGAGACATAAGACTAAGAACCAGAATGGCAACGATTCTATTAGGTTTAAGAGATTTTAGTTACCTTTGAAGTGAAAACTCAAAGGCAGCAGGAGCCTCAGACTCACCTTCTCTGATCCACTAGTTCCTTTGGACACCCACCTGCTGGGAGGACTTCACCTGCAGCCTGGATCCAAGTAGGAGTCTGTTGTGACTCACCATGAGTTCACCTGTCTCATCAGACCTCATCTCTGTTTCTTTAACCTGAGGCTAATCACAGAGCTACCTGTAACAGGTGTTAGGTGTTCATATGCGTTCCACGGAAACTCGTGTGTCAAAGAGGAAATATTAAAATATTATTTTCTTGTTTTCAAATATTTAGTTAAAGCTCTTCATGCTCCCACCCAGAGTTTCACACGAACAGATGTTTGTTGAAGTCCTGAGAGGTCACGACCTTTAGATCTGCTCTAAGGAAACCAGCCCATCTCCTGTACTCATGATGTTGCTCAACCATTAATCAGATAAAAATCACTCAGCATGTTCCTGCAGAGGGAAACTTTCAATGCTTTGTTCCAGGAAACGTGACTCTCATGATCAGAACAGCAGAGCGTTGATGCTTAGATGTAACCATGGAAACGGTTTATCTGACGAGAAGAGCAGAGCTGATGTGGTGAAACATCCGGAGGTCAGTTTTTATCTTTGAACCAGAGTCGGCTCGAGTTCAGCAGCTGACCTGAGTACAGATGGACATTTTATATCAGCTGCGACTAAATTTAAAGAAAATATCCCACCATCCTGTCCTCTACGTGCTGCTTTAGGTCCGTTCAGCCCGTCGTGTTCTAAAAGCAGAGCTCCCTGTCAGCTGATCACCTGCTGCTGTGCGTCCTAAAGGTGCGACACAAATCACAGGTAGAGCTGCTTTTTCATTTGCTGCCCATAAACTGTGGAACTCTCTCCTGCTCCGTGTTCGGCCGGCTCTGTCCCTCAGGCTCACATTTGCTCCTCTTTGGTCGTTGATCCAGTCATTTTACAGACTCCTACGGGTGTTTATGTCACGCTGTTTTGATCCTTGATCTGCCCTGCTGTTTTTGCATGTGCTATATAAATATGGTAAAAGGACAAAGGTGACTCATCTTTGTTTAATAATCAAGCACCAGAACTTCTCCAGGTCCATCCAAACACAACATTAACAGAGGAACCAACCAGGATCACGCTGAGAGGAAACTATAAAATACCACATTAAAGGTGTGGTTCACAGATAAAACCATGTTTTAATGATTGTTTCTGATTCTAACGGGTCACTCTGAGTGTTTCATGCAGGCTGAACATGAAAATAGTCTCCTCCACCTGTCTCCTGCATTAGCTTCTGATAGAAAATAGACGGATTATAAAAACCTGACAGATCTATGTCACACTTAACATTCATGACTCCGCCCATTTTGACTCGCGGCCGCCCACAGGAAGGCTTTTTTTTATTTTGCAGAGAGAGCGCAGAGTGTCTCTGGGTGTTTTCCAATTGGAAGGAACCTCGCCTTGATGCCTTGGTCCCGCCCCGGTTGCCTAGGAGATACGTCATCGGGAACCGCCAAGGCGTGTTCCAGTGTTCATGTGCTAGCAAGGCGTCTGCTCTGTTTGTTAGCTGTTTAGCTAATTCACCAAGGATACACGAGAGGTGCCTTTTCGCCTTCTCTTGGTCAAGAATTTCCCAGAATGCAGCGCGGTATTTTCAAACAGATGTAAACCACACCTTTGAAGAAAAGCATCGGAGCAGTCTGGGTTTTCTATTATGGGATGTCAGCGCTGGAACAGCATCAACTGGAATCAGACTAAGTCCAGTAATTAAACAGATTAGAACAAAAGTGTTGACTAAAAGAAGAACTCAGCAGCTCCCACTAACACCGTTTTTATATTTGAGAAATAAACTCTAACATTTATTTATTTAGTGTTTGTTTAACAGGTTTACTTTTTAAAACCTGTGGACTCCTGCAGCTCCACGAGGACTTTAGCTTCTACCCCTGTAATATTTTATTCTGTTAACTTTTGTTATTATGAGTTAGATTTCATCTCACTTTTTAAATAATTTACACTCAAACACTTTTAAACCTGCTAAATATTAAAACACCGGGTTTTTGTGTTTGTGAGGAGCTAAACCAAAACGACTCGGGGACATTTTAATAAAGCTCTGGTCTCAGGAGGAGTGATCTGTACTTCTGATGCATTTAAATACAGATTTATTTGTTCATATTTAAGTCCAGTTAGGTTCAAGATCATCAGTTCTGGAACTATATTCTATTATATTCTGTTCTGTTCAACCAACCACAGGATGTATGAGCTGTATAAAACTTTATAGGAGAGCTTATATCTGGAACTTTGTTCTTCCAGATCCCCGTCTCATGGTGGCAGATGGAGCAAAGACAGAACAGTGAAATGACAGCAACCCCACCGGGATTTCAATCAATCAATCAATCAAACTTTATTTGTATAGCGCCTTCCTCTGCATTTGCGGGAGTCCAAGGCGCTGAACATAAATACCATAAAAAGATAAAAGAAGAAACAGATCAAATCAAAAAGGGTTAAAACATAATAAAATGACATAAAAGCCAAGCGATAAAAGTGATTCTTCAAGCGACTTTTAAAAACCTGCAGTGTTGGAGATTGCTTCACGTCAGACGGTAGGTCATTCCACAGAGTAGAGGCCATAACTGAAAAGGCCCGGTCCCCTCTGCACCTGAACCTGGCACGTGGGACAGCCAGCAACCCCTCCACTCATTCTTAGCCTGAAGGGAGCCTCTCACCTTTTCTCCACCATGTTTGTTTATTCTGATGTCACGTTTGATCTCATGAGGTTTGGTGAGATTTCCCTTCTGCACTGGGAATGCTGGAGTGTGAAACTGGTCCATGTTGGTCTATCGTTGCTGTGTGGTCACACACCACAGACTACTGGACCAAAACTGTTACATCCTTTGTCTGATATCAGTCAGTATCAATGGAAATGTCACAGATCATTATGGGTCTCTGAGTTTTTGAAAATAGCCCAATCATTTTAAAGTCCTGTCGTGTGAACCCAGCCTGAACTCCTCCTCCCCACGCCTGAAGATCCTCTCCTTCAACACCACAAACAGGACTGAGGAGCTCGTTCTCCCCATAGTCAGCGGTCCTGGACCCAAGCCTGAGACGAGCCCTGGTTCCCCTTCCTGAGTCGTCTCAGTTTACCAGAACCTCCTTGAGGTTCTCCACACTGGTCCTTGTGTAAAGTTTATTCCTTTAGTTCAGTAACACGTGTGATGATAACTTACCCGTTTAACCCTTCACCAACCCAAACGGATCAAGCAGAGCTTCAGCGATCATTACAGAAGGAAAAACTTTAATCTTGTGGGTCTTTGCAGAATTCAAGTTGTGAAATCATCTGTGGTCCCTGAGCTCGGACTGACAGGAAGTAACAGATCTAAAGTTTGATCAGGAAGCCTTCAGAGGGCAGGGCCTGACTCCAGCTCTGATAAAGAGACGAGCAGAGACGAAGATCACCAGATGATGCTTCACAGAGGGAACATGGACCACACAGCAGCGCTGATGTTTCTGTCTCTCTGCAGCTCAGGTAGGACTCTGCTTCCATCATGAACATCTGGATCAGTTAGAGTGAAACATCTGTGAGATCTCAGCGTGTTTCCAGACGTGAACGTGAGTTCTGAATCAGAATCAGGTTTGTTGCCATGTTGGTGAGAGACTCATCTAGGAGTTTGTTTCGGTGGCAAGGTGCAAACATACATACAAGTCAGGCAGTACGGTATATAGGTTAGGATGCATCAGAAATAATCAACATGGAACATGGCAAGAAAAACAATCATAATCACAGGAATATAGGCGACTGGTGCAGATCTACGGTTATTGGTTGTTCAGGAGTCACAGCAGAGGGGAAGAAGCTGTTTTTGTGGCGTGAGGTTCTAGTCTGTAAGGACCTGAACCTCTTCCAAGAGGGGTCCGCTGTTATCCCACCTGTGTGTCTCAGAACCCTGGAGCTGTACAGGTCGTGTGTTGATGGGAGGTTGCATCACCTTTTCTGCTGAGCGATACCAGAGGAGTCCTTCTGTGCTGTGCTCATGTATCGATCCATGTGCCCCTTTATCTTAGTCGCTAGGATGCCTGACATGAGCTTCCATGTTGTGGAGAGACAGAGGCAGGTTACTGGCCGATAGCTGGATGGGACTGTACCCTTTGAGGGGTCCTTCAGGGTGAGTCCCAGTCCCATCCTTCAGCAGCTGGTTCATTTGTGCTGCCGGGCGCTCATGGAGAGCCGTGAGCTCCTTAAGCCAGTAGGCGTGGATCATGTCTGCTGGCTGTTGGAACACTGAGCTACTATTTCATCAACAAAATGACCAGCTGATGGTTGTTTTTGGATGTTTCACATCTTCATCTTGTTGCTTTGTGCTTCTGTTCAGTGACGTCTGAAGTCACACTGGTGAGAGGAACCAGTCGCTGTCATGGAAGCCTGGAGATGACTTACCAAAGAGCTTGGACTGAGGAGGAAGCCCTGGAGTGGAACCTGACGTCAGCAGCTGGAGTGTGCCGACAGCTGGACTGTGGATCTGTGGTGTCAATAAGGAGAGACTATGGACGCATAGAGATCAGCTGTTCAGGTTGAGTCTTACCTTACTTTGTTTTTGTAGGACAGAATAAAAACTAAAATACGTTTAAATCAAACCTTAAAACTAGGTTTTATCAGAAGAAGTCATTTTTATGTTAGTGGAACAAAATTCGTTTTTTGTAATGCGCTACTGGAGACAGAATCAGCCTCAACAGAGGAGTTCATTAAAAAGGTCGTTATTGACCTGGAACTGGCGGGACGGGATTTGTAGGAGCGTGGAGAGAAAAGGCAGATCGCTATGATCAGTGTGTGTTATAATAATCCAGGGCCACTACTCAGCGTGTTTTAGTTGTTTCCCTGCTTCAGCTCACCTGACTGCGATCAGCAGGTGATTCAACCATTGACTCAGGATTATTGGAACAGGGAAACAACTATAACATGCTGGATAGGGCCACTGACCGAGAACGCTCTTTCACCTCTAGCCTAGTGCTCAGTATCAGGAGTACACAGGCTCTCTCTCTACCTCCATCGTACACCACTTGTCCCAGAGGAGTAGACGCTTTCACGAGTCTTCCTCATTATTAAGGAATCCCGGTGTGTCCGAAACAGAGAACGCGGGGAGTTCCACCTCACTGATGGTAATGTTACCGGCTAGCCATGTCTCTGTGATGACCAGGACAAAGGTGGTGTGGTACTTGTGTAGGTAGTGGATATTCACACCATTGCTTCATTAGTAAAAGCTGAGCACAAGATCACATTCATGCAATGGTGACGATAACTCACGAATAAATAAACAGACCGTGCAACATGCTTAAGATCAGTAATCCTAATCAAGTCCAGGAGTATCTGAGCTGCATGTGAGCAGCAGCATCTGACTCTACTGGTAGAAATGATCAAATGACTCCCATAGCTTCCCTTTAAACAGCTGCTCCTCTTCCTCTCTGTCCAGACTCAGTCAGACTGGTGGATGGGACTGGTCTGTGTTCAGGCAGACTGGAGGTGAACCTGAACCAGTCCTGGTCCTCAGTGGCTGAAGATGCTTTTGACCAGCAGGATGCAGAGGTGGTCTGTAGGGAGCTGGGCTGTGGGCCTCCTTCAGTCCTCCAGGGGGCGCTCTATGGAGAAACAGAGGCTCCAGCATGGAGCCAAGAGTTCCAGTGTGAAGGCAACGAGGCTGCTCTGTTGGACTGTGACGGTTCTGATAGAATCTATTCTGGTAAAGCTGCTGGACTCACCTGTTCAGGTAAAGGAGGAGCTACACACAGTAGGTCTAGAGTTTCTGTTGATGGTTTTAGGTCATCACCTCTAGGTCTGACTCTGAATGAAGCTGAAACTAATTCAGTTCTGTTTGGATCAGTTCTGTTCATCTGATCAGAAGCTTCTGTCATGTTCTGATCCAGAACCAGACGACTGGATCCGGTTGGTTGGAGGAGGCAGTCGCTGCTCTGGGGAACTGGAGATGAAACACAGAGATGAATGGAAACTAGTGGCTGGGTATTACTGGACTCTGAGTTTTACAGGTGAAGTCTGTGAACAGTTGGCCTGTGGCGCTCCTGTTTCAGATAAAAGAGGAAAAATTACCTCACAAGAATCAGTCTGGTACCTGGATCGGGACTGTGAGGAGTCTTCTATGTTGAAATGTGTGAAATGGATGAGACCTTCCGGTGTTTCCATAGAAATAACCTGCTCAGGTAAGTCTATGGTTCTTGGCATTACCTGTATTGATCAGCTGTATCAAACAGAGCAGCAGAGAGAAGCTGAAGGGTTTGTTACGTCAGAGGAAGTGTCAGACACAAAAACACACGACTACGCCCCCTGTTGTCCTGATGGGGAACTGCTTTGCAACACTCCCCAGACTAGTAACCGCAAAGCAGCGCCTAATCAGATGGGAGGAGGCGGAGCCTAGAGAAAAACAAAAGAGAACACATCCATATTTTGGGATGTAACACCCCCCCACCCGTATGCACCAAAGGCGTGAGAGAGCACCAGCCATAATGTTGTCACAACCCGTCTTGTGACAAAAAGTCGTTCCTTGCTGTTGATGATTAAAACTGTCAAACACAAATATAACCCCCGCCCCACAAGATGATGCCTGATGAATTTACAGTGAAGGTGTCTGATGCTCCTCTTCCTCTCTGTCCAGACTCAGTCAGACTGGTGGATGGGACTAACTGGTGTTCAGGCAGACTGGAGGTGAACCTGAACCAGTCCTGGTCCTCAGTGGCTGAAGATGCTTTTGACCAGCAGGATGCAGAGGTGGTCTGTAGGGAGCTGGGCTGTGGGCCTCCTTCAGTCCTCCAGGGGGCGCTCTATGGAGAAACAGAGGCTCCAGCATGGAGCCAAGAGTTCCAGTGTGAAGGCAACGAGACGTCTCTGTTGGACTGTGATGGTTCTGATAGAATCTATTCTGGTAAAGCTGCTGGACTCACCTGTTCAGGTAAAGGAGGAGCTGCACACAGTACACTACCAGTCAAAGGTTTTAGAACGCCTCAATTTTTCCAGTTCTTTATTGCAGTTTAAGTCATTCAAGTCCAACAAATAGCTTGAAATGGTACAAAGTTAAGTGGTGAACAGCCAGAGGTAAAAAAAGGTAAGGTTAAGGTTAATTAATGTACATGTCAGAATTCTACAAAAGGCCTTTTTCAGGGAACACAGCTGTTCTGCAGGTTGATCAAGCCTTGGAAGCTGCTGCTACTAATTCCCACAGGTGTGCTGGATTACTTCCAACCCCCTCTGTCTGCATAAAAGCAGTGTTGGAACATACTGTGGTACCATACCCTCGTGAGCATCAGTTCAACAGTATTGTACTGTAGATAATAGTGTGTTGCTACAAAAATGGCCAGAAAAAGGCAATGAACAATGGACGAGAGACAGACCATCATAACACTTAAAATGGAGGTCTTTCCTACAGAGAAACTGCAAAGAAAGTCCAGGTGTCAGTGAGTCCAGTTTCCTTCACCATCACTCAGAAGCTGGGGTAAACTCTGACAGGAAGAGGTCTGGCAGACCCAAAGCCACAACTGCATCAGAGGACAAGTTTCTGAGAGTGAACAGCTTGCGTGATCGGCGGCTCACAGGACAACAGCTTCAAGCACAGCTTAATAGTGGTCGTAGGAAGCAAGTCTCAGTTCCAACTGTGAAGAGGAGACTTGGAGCTGCAGGTTTGACAGGACGAGTTGCAGCAAGAAAGCCACTGCTAAGACGTCAGAATAAGACAAAGAGGCTTGCCTGGACCATGAAACACCGCCACTGGACTTCTGAAGACTGGAAGAAGGTATTATGGACTGATGAATCCAAATGTGAAATCTTGGGTTCATCACGCAGGACCTTTGTACGCCATGGAGTCGGTGAAAGGATGGTTCCAGTGTGTGGCATCAGCTGCCAAACATGGAGGAGGAAGTGTGATGGTCTGGGGCTGTTTTGCTGGATCCAGGGTCGGTGACTTGTACAGAGTGAGAGGCACCCTGAACCAAAACGGCTACCGCAGCTTTCTCCAGCGCCATGCAGTACCCTCTGGTATGCACCTAGTTGGTCAGGGGTTCATCCTACAGCAAGATAATGACCCAGAACATAAGTCCAAGCTATGCCAGAACTACCTCAGGAAAAAACAACAAGATGGTCAGCTTGAAAACATGGAGTGGCCCGCACAGTCTCCAGACTTCAACCCCATGGAGCTGGTTTGGGATGAACTGGACAGAAGAGTGAAAGCAAAGCAACCTACAAGCGCCACACATTTATGGAACTTCTGCCACAGATATGGGAAGAACTTCCTGAAGAAGGTTTGATTTCTATGGTAGAAAGAATGCCACGAGTGTGTTCAGCTGTGACAAAGGTGCTACTTTGATGAGCCAAACGTTCAGAATACATTTTGGTCTAGAAATTGATTCCATGATTTATCTTTTAACTCCAGTTGCTTATTTGTACTATGCTTTCATTTCAGAGAGCAATGTGACGTTAAACGGCATCATTTCCAATGAAAAACTGGAATAATTGGGGCGTTGTAAAACCTTTGACCGGTAGTGTAGGTCTAGAGTTTCTGTTGATGGTTTTAGGTCATCGCCTCTAGAGTCTGACTCTGAATGAAGCTGAACTAATTCACTTCTGTTCATCTGATCAGAAGCTTCTGTCGTGTTTTGATCCAGAACCAGATGACTGGATCCGGTTGGTTGGAGGAGGCAGTCGCTGCTCTGGGAGACTGGAGATGAAACTCAGAAATGAATGGAAACCAGTAGAATGGTCTTATAATACCCTGAGTTTAACAAGTACAGCGTGTAATGAGCTGGACTGTGGTGCTCCTGTTTCAAACAGAGGAGAAGGTTTGAACTCAGCATCTGTCTGGCTACTGGATCCTGACTGTGAAGAATCTTCTCTGAGGGCCTGCGTGAGCAGCATCACGTCTTCCACTTATTCCGCAGAAATCACCTGCTCAGGTAAATGATGTCTGGCTCATTTGTCCGCTGTTTCAAACCCAGAGCAGCAGAGAGAAAAGCTGAAGGGCTTGTTACTGAAGCCCACCGTCAGAGGATGGTTCTGGGGTTTTTTCAGAGGGAACTTGTTGTTTTGAGCGTTTTTGTCTTCTAAAATGTTTTCTCCTCAAAGATCAGAGAAACAGGTGAAGGTGTCTGATGCTCCTCTTCCTCTCTGTCCAGACTCAGTCAGACTGGTGGATGGGACTAACTGGTGTTCAGGCAGACTGGAGGTGAACCTGAACCAGTCCTGGTCCTCAGTGGCTGAAGATGCTTTTGACCAGCAGGATGCAGAGGTGGTCTGTAGGGAGCTGGGCTGTGGGCCTCCTTCAGTCCTCCAGGGGGCGCTCTATGGAGAAACAGAGGCTCCAGCATGGAGCAAAGAGTTCCAGTGTGAAGGCAACGAGACGTCTCTGTTGGACTGTGATGGTTCTGATAGAATCTATTCTGGTAAAGCTGCTGGACTCACCTGTTCAGGTAAAGGAGGAGCTGCAGAGCTGGTTCATTTAACTGGTTTATTTAAACGATTCATTCATTTTCTGTCTTTTCTCACATTAAGACTACATCAGGTTGATGGGAGAGACCAGTCGCTGTGCTGGGAAGCTGGAGATGTTTAACCAGGATGAGTGGAGACCAGTGGCTGTCTGGCATGGTCACTGGTACAATGATTCAGCTGCTGCTGTGTGTTCTAACCTGGGTTGTGGTTCTGTTGTTTCATCAAGTGCATCAAAGGATTCATCAGAAAGACCTATGTGGGGGATAGATCCATCCTGTCTGCAGTCATCATTTCTGTTGAGAGGGTGTTTACGTGAGGCTGATGCTAAACAGGATGACAGCATCATGGTGATCTGCTCAGGTAATCCTGATGTTTAGTTACGTTTCACTTGTTGCTAAAACACCTTAAAGCAGAACGAGTGAACCTGTAGAACCATTACTAATGGATACATTCTATTAATGCTTTGTCTTTACATCGATTGCTGCTGCATGTTGGGCAGGAATACGCCACACAGCGCTCTTGGATCTACGACCGCTGACGTTTGGGTTTCTGATACCGGTTTGAGATGGCAGCAGCGTTTCTATGTGTTAGCCTGGATCCATGTAGCTCTGGTACTCTCTGGAACAAAGTGAAACTTAGAGGAGCTGATCTCATCCCAGCTGCTTCACACTCGGCTGTGAACCGCTCCAGATCTGGAGATCACGTTCTGATGAAGCCAACAGGACCACATCATCTGCAAAAAGCAGAGACCTGATCCTCAGGCCACCAAAACAGATCCCCTCACCACCTTGGCTGCTCCTAGAAATTCTGTCCATAAAAGTTAAATATTAAAATTTTATAATTTTTTTTATTTATTAAATAAAAAAAAATAAAATTCCACAACAGAGTAAATCCCACTTTCAGGCCCTCTCGTCCCCCTCAGCGTTGCCTCTATAGCCCTTCCTGTTATGCATGCTAGTAACTATGGCAACTAATTTCATGCCACTGCCAGTGTCTCATGACATATTTAATCTATTGTTTCCTAATAATCTGGAGCTGTTTCTATGTTGTTGCCAGATTTGTTGGTGGAGCCACAGATCTCCCTCTCTTCCTCCACTGACGGGGTCTCCAAAGCCATAAAACAGGGCTCTGGGGTTCCCATGGGCTCAGATTTCAGCATCATGTGCTCCATCCAACCTCAGTACCAAGGCGGTTCCTTCCACCTCATCTTCATCACCTCCAACTCAACACAGAACTCCACCCTGCCAGCTGTCAATCACTCCGCCCTCTTCCTGTTCTCTGCTGCAGACCACGCCCACCAAGGAACCTACAGCTGTGTTTACCACGTCTCTGTTTTCTCCCATCACTTCTGGTCTAGGAGCCAGCCGCTCAGCCTCACCGTCTCAGGTAACTTCATGGAGTCAAACAGGAAAAGGCTCAGGTGCAGCAACAGTTTCATCTGTTTCCTTCATGGAGTCAGTCAGCTGGAGTTCATCTCAACAGGAACTAACTGCAGACACGTGACTTTACACTCATCTTGCAGAGTTTCAGATGAGCTTTTCCTGTCAGAGAGTTTGTTTTATTCCTGGAAAGGAAACTTTCTTTAATCTGCTGCAACATGATCAGTGGTGTGTTTCATTCACTTTCAGGCTCTTGGACTGATTTGATCATCAGGCTGGTCGTGGTCCTGCTGGGTATGACGGGATCAATCCTCCTCCTCTACTTCTACTTCAAGGTAGTGCAGGTGTCATGCACGCTGGATTCAGGTAGAAACGTTACTGCAGGAATTCTGAAACGGGATCTTTGTTCAGACCAGCAGCAGCCAGAAGTCTGGAGCAGAGAGAAAGCATCACGTTGACGGGTCCAGAGCTGAAGGCTGCAGAGAGGAGGAGACAGCCTTCATGGACCAGTAGAGCAGGATCTTCACATTCAGATGAAGAAACAGACGTTTCAGACAGTTGTTAGCTCCACACGGACACACGAGAGACCCTGATGACGTTAGAACCAGGACATTACAGAGTGTTGAGGTTAAAGGTGACAGGACGTTCTCAGCGTTCACATTACTCATGATCTTAGAGAAATAATAATCAGCTTTTATTCTTTTATTGTGTTGTTCTGCTGATGCTGCTTTCTGTTTGACTCGTGAACATTTCCACACATCATGTTGTGATGATTTATGGATTTCTGAGTGAGCCGACACCAAACCAGTAAAAACACGGTTTAGAAGTTGGGAGTGAATCTAGACTTTCTGCTGCATCAGGATCAGTGTTAGAGCTCCGGTCTCTGAGAGAAAACATTTACAGCTGATCTGATTCCAACACTCGTGTCAATAATGATATCTGTTCACAAGGTGGTGACTTTAGAGAAACATCCGTTTATGATGGTGGTCCAGTTAAAGTCTGATATGTTCTGTTTCATTTATAAATCAGATTTTTATGCATTTATATCGACGTTAATGTTTATACTTTTTATATATTAATGCAAATAACAGCTCACCTGCTTCATTTCTTTGCAAAAAACATTTAAAACATATTTTATATCCAAGTTTAATTTTGTGTATGAATAAAAGTTAAGAACTACGTTTTCTGTGGTTTGGAGTTTTTCCTCATGTGGCGTTCGTGTTCTCCTCAGATTTCAGGACTTTTCCTCTGAATGAAACAATCATAAGCTTTTGCTCAGTTGAGATTTTAATTGGTTAAAAAATGCAAAAAAAGAAGGTAATTTGTTAATTTTTAAAATAATTTATGTAAGAAAAAGTTAGAAGTCCATTATCAGATTTAATAATCAACTGATTTTACCAATAAAAGGAGGAGTTAGATCAATTTGTTGCTCCGGTGTACAGAAGCGTATCGCATTCACCCCCAAGAAAATGTTTTTTCTGAATTAGTGAGTTAATATTGGGGCCCCTCTTCCCAGTCTGGATGAACATGACATCATCAGTGACCCTCTCCACCTCTCATGACCCGCTCGCCCTCCTGTCATCTGGGAGGAGGTACCAGAGCATCAGATGCTGAACTACCAGGATGCTCAACAGCTGCTTCACACAGGCTGGAAGACTATGCCACCCCCCCATCGAGACATCAGGCTGCTGTGTTAGTGTGCTTACTGTGGTTTACTGGTTTTGTTTTTAAGTAGTTTTTATTTATTGCATTTAATAGTTTGAATGCTGTTAAGCATTCAAACTATTGTTTTTCTGTTTCTCTTTATTCTTCCGTGTTCCGTACGCTTTTTTGGACCTTTTCAACTCCTTAAAATTTTAAGCGATTTAAGCAAGTTTGATATCAAAACGTTCAGCTCGTTAAGCTCATGCCGGCTATTACTTTTGGTATTGATACGTTTAATATTTTAGGAGATATTCAGCTTTTTTTGTGATTTTTCAGCCCATTGAAATGAATGGGAAATGCTTCAAATCCTTCAAATTTAAAAAAAATCATTCAGCTTGTTTGAACTTTAACTACTTCAGCATACTTCAACCTAGAGACTTCAATCAACTTTTAACACACTCGGAACGCATTCAGCTCTTATCTGATTATTCAGCTTCTTGATATCTTTTATGGTTTTTTATAATCACAGGTTAAACTTGAGGTACGATTTGGAAAAGTTCAGGCATTTCTCCTCCGTCCCCCATTCAAAAGAATAGGGCCAAAAACCGACTTTGCTCGACTTCAGACAGTGTCCTGAGAGAACCGTAGAACCGAGGGAAATGAGACTTGCGCTGGATGAAAGCTGACAGATTTTCCTCCGTTTTGATGTATAATTTATCGACGTACTCCAAACATTGTGGTCGTAGCATTATTTAGTTTGGAAAAGGTTTAAAATATTTCTCCTTCCAGCAGCTGAGGTGTGCTAACCCATATATGGTCATGCATTTCCCACTCTGACTGACAGCTCCAGATCTCAATCCAGAAAACAAAATTCTGCTACGACCACATCTTTTCGGGTAGATGCGTATTTTTCTCAAAAATTCAATTCAATTCAATTCAGTTTATTTCTATAGCGCCAAATCACGACAAGAGTCGTCTCAAGGCTCTTCACAAAGTAAACATTCCAATACAGTTCAGTTCATAAGCCAATCAGTAAAAAAGTTTCCTATATAAGGGACCCAGCAGATTGCATCAAGACACTGACTAGTGTCATTGTGTTGGTACAATCCTCAAAAACAGTAGGTCTATTTGTCTGCTTCGATGGGAGGTCTTCGATTTTGCTGTAGCTGTCACGGTTTTTGCGCTACGAGGCTCAGAAGGAGGAGTGAGCCAGATTTTCTCCCATTGGCGGCCATTCAAAAGATTCTCAGAGCTTGTGCTTCGATCGCTGTCTGAGAGCTGAAATCGTCTCGCCATATCTCCTACAATATTCAACGTAGCCACACAAAAATTCAGACAGAGCACCATTGAAGCCTTCGGCCGCTGACGGTTTTGGAATTTTTCGAATCGGTGTAATACTTTTCGAATGTTGATGAGACGTTCGAGGCCTGCAATTTGACGTTTGGAGCTGCAGATCATGAAATCGGCAGTTTCAGACAATTTCTCTAAAGAAAAATCTGCTACAACCACATTTTGTTGAGTACAATCATCAATTACGCAAAAACAGTTTTACTCGTCCGCTTCAATGGGATGTCTTCGTTTTAGCTGTATCTGCCACGGTTCTTGGGTTACAAGCGTCAGGAGGAGGATTCAGCCACATTTTCCTCCCATAAAAAACAGGCATTTTCTTCTCCGGTCTCTGTCAGACAGCAGAAATCATCTCATCATATCTCCTACAAATATTCTAGGTAGGCACACAAATTTCAATATAGCACCACCAAAGCCTTCTGATGTTGACGCTTTTGGAATTTTTCAAATCGGTGCAATACTTTTCGAATGGTGATGAGAAGTATATTTGCTCAATAAACTCAATATTTCAGTCTCCCATGAGTCCATGATCATCTGATGGTACATTGTTTGTCCAGGTATTGAATTCTGAACAACCTGCAAACCCACTGCCCTGCAGACTGAGTCAGCAATGTACCATCACTTTATTTAAAGCTGTAATACAGAGTTTTCCTCTTTCAGTAATTATGTATGATTTTTTTTAGAAAGCCATAAAAGTAATTGTCTTATCTTGTATTATAATGTAGGCAATGTGTCTTTTTTTTGTTTTGCTAAGCCCACCCCCTGTCTCATAGAGTTCTATGCAATATGATCTGAGCACCAGTAGCATTAGACTACCGCTTACGTATAGAGATCAATCACAGAGCGTGCTCGAAAGGTTTAGACAGATTTGTAAAACCCAAGAATTTAACTTTAGACATTGTCCATATTTATCTTTTCAGCTGTTATTTAATTTGAACTATTACTGGCCAAGTTTATTTCTGATCATTTCAATAAATGTACTCATGGGAGACTGAAATATTGAGTTTATTGAGCAAACATAAACATAAGTGCAAAGGTTCAACTAAGAGTAATTTAACATGGTTATCCCAAGTGATTAAAAACTGGGTAGTTGAAGTACTGAAATTTAAATTTAGTTTTCAGAAGTCAATAAATGCTACCAGCAAACCACAAATGCGGTACTGATATCACAATTCATTTTAATTTAAAATCTTCAGGACACATTGAGTCATTGTCTGTGTGTGGTAGCTCAGTCTGTAGGGCAGTGGGTTTGTATGCAGGTGGTTCAGAGTTCAATACCTGGACAAACAATGACTTTTAGACTTTGTGTGAATTTCTGGACCACATGAAATGGTTTATAAAAGCAAATGAGTATCATCTACTTGTGTAGCTTGGTCTGTTGAGGCGTTGGCTTGGTGTGCAGGTGGTTCAGGGTTCAAACCCAGAACATAGCAATTTTAGGCTTTGTGTGAATTCTGGACAACATGAAATGCTCAAAAACCAAGTAGTAAGCGTCTGCTTGTCTAGTTTACCCTGTAAGTTACTGGGTTGGCATGCTGATGGTTCAGGGTTCAAAACAAACAATGTCTTTTAGACTTTGTGTGAATTCTTGACAGCATGAAA
Source organism: Aphyosemion australe (assembly GCA_006937985.1). Classification (NCBI taxonomy): domain Eukaryota; kingdom Metazoa; phylum Chordata; class Actinopteri; order Cyprinodontiformes; family Nothobranchiidae; genus Aphyosemion; species Aphyosemion australe. The sequence continues at coordinate 4,134 of SSNS01000751.1, read as the reverse complement.
TGCTCTAAAAATCTAAAAAAAAGCCAGGCAACTTAAGTTTCTTGGTGACATTTAATTAAGTTGGCCAACTGACATATCATATAACACGTTTCACAGCGTGTTTACTCTGAACACACATGTGAATGAATGTGTGCACCACGCTCCGGTTGGTTTGAAGGCTGCATCCATGATGACCACCATTCATCCTGCCACTTTCACCTAAAAACCCATACACATGTTCACAGCTGGATTTCAAATGTCAAGTTCAAATGTCCCACCAGAACATCTCCAAGTGTGAAGGCATCTGGTGGTGCAGTGTGGAAGCTTGTGTTTGTAACAGGGGCGTGGCCTGGGGTAGCACATGCCACCCTTGAAATCTGATTGGCCACCCCACTGAGTTCCATTTAAGTTGACTTTTCATTGTCCACAACAGGCTTGGGATTACAAACCCCCCAAAAGCAGGTGGCAACATACACCTTCAACGTTTTCTCCAACCCCAGGCCAACAGAACATTTCTTTATTATTTTTTCATATTGACATAAAGTGTTTAGAATCCCGGTCCCATACCCACTCCACTCCAGTTGGTGGCAGTAATGTGCCAAGAAGTGGCTAGCTATCTACCACAAAACAGCTTGAAGAAGAAGAAATTGGTTTTGTGGAGCAACAAATCCACTAGAATGACCAATTTCTTCATACACATGTTCACAGCTGGATTCATGGAAATCCAGCTGTGAACATGTGTATGGGTTTTTAGGTGAAAGTGGCAAAAAACCCATACACATGTTCACAGCTGGATTTGATGGAAATCCAGCTGTGAACATGTGTATGGGTTTTTAGGTGAAAGTGGCAAAAAACCCATACACATGTTCACAGCTGGATTTCCATCAAATCCAGCTGTGAACATGTGTATGGGTTTTTAGGTGAAAGTGGCAGGATGAATGGTGGTCATCATGGATGCAGCCTTCAAACCAACCGGAGCGTGGTGCACACATTCATTCACATGTGTGTTCAGAGTAAACACGCTGTGAAACGTGTTATATGGATATGTCAGTTGGCCAAGTTAATTAAATTTCACCAAGAAACTTAAGTTGCCTAGCAAGTAAAGATGACTGACATATCCATATAACACATTTCACAGCGTGTTTACTCTGAACACACATGTGAATGAATGTGTGAACACTTGGACATGTTCTGGTGGGACATTTGAACTTGTTATTTTTAGCTTTTGTACTTTAAAACTTGTTCAGTAATAACGTTTGGACTCTCAATTTCCACAACATAAGTATTCCTTTGGGGCTTGAACCCTGAACCACTCACACTCCAAGTCAAGGCCTTACAGACTGAGCTACACAAGAATACAACTGCTTAGATTTTTAGAGCATTTCATGCTGTCAAGAATTCACACAAAGTCTAAAAGACATTGTTTGTTTTGAACCCTGAACCATCAGCATGCCAACCCAGTAACTTACAGGGCAAACTACACAAGCAGACACTTGCTACTTGGTTTTTGAGCATGTCATGTTGTCCAGAATTCACACAAAGCCTAAAATTGCTATGTTCTGGGTTTGAACCCTGAACCACCTGCACACCAAGCCAACGCCCCAACAGACCAAGCTACGCAAGCAGATGATACTCATTTGCTTTTTTAGACCATTTCATGTGGTCCAGAAATTCACACAAAGTCTAAAAGTCATTGTTTGTCCAGGTATTGAACTCTGAACCACCTGCATATAAACCCACTGCCCTACAGACTCAGCTACCACACACAGACAACGACTCAATGTGTCCTGAAGATTTAAAATTAAAATGAATTGTGATCTCAGTACCCCATTTGTGGTTTGCTGGTAGCATTTATTGACTTCCGAAAACTAAATTTAATATTCAGTACTTCAACTACCCAGTTTTTAATCACTTGGGATAACCATGATAAATTACTCTTCGTTGAACCTTTGCACTTATGTTTATGTTTGCTCAATAAACTCAATATTTCAGTCTCCCATGAGTACATTTATTGAAATGATCAGAAATAAACTTGGCCAGTAATAGTTCAAATTAAATAACAGCTGAAAAGATAAATATGGACAATGTCTAAAGTTAAATTCTTGGGTTTTACAAATCTGTCTAAACCTTTATATTAAAAATCACTTATTAGGCCTTAAAATGAAACATTTGGCATCTTTGAGTATGAACATAGTTTAGAACAGAGGTATGGTCCGTGATCATCTGATGGTACATTTGGATTGATGGTTGCTCTGAGGACTTCAAGGCTCTGCTGTGTGCAAGGCCGCCTTAATGCACGGGCCAACCTGGGCCGTGGCCAGGGGCCTATGATGATTAGGGCCCTATCATTTCAGGTAAAAAAAAAACATCGTTTTATTACTTGTCAGGTTTTCTGTCAATCATCTTAGATGCTAATTTAAGGCTGCTGATTGATCCAAATTACAAGAGACCTACATCACCCACGTGACCTCTAAAGGCCCATTGCACCATGAGCTCATCAATCAAACAATTCAGATGATTTCAGGGCGTGGTCCTCTAGTTGTAAAGAAATTTGGAAAAATGTCGGGGAAATAATTGAGAGCGGTGCTCAGAAACGGAAAGCGCTTCATGAGAAGGAGCTTCGAAACAAAGAAGACAGAAAATACCTAAGCTGACAGAATTTTTAAAATCAGCTAAAAAGACGTTGGATGTATCCACACCGGGCAGAGAGGAGGATGGAGCACCTGCAGGCACGGAGCAGACCGCGCAGCAGGGAACCGCGGTCAAGGGAGAAGCAGCAGAATGGGGGAACTGGAGGAGCAGAGGAGACAGACAGGAGCGCTTGAGGAGCAGAGCAGACAGACAGGAGCGCTTGAGGAGCAGAGCAGACAGACAGGAGCGCTTGAGGAGCAGAGAGACAGACAGGAGCGCTTGAGGAGCAAGGCAGACAGACAGGAGCAGATACGGGCCGCAGTGGAAATGTCTTTGAACAAGTAGGTTCTTTCTGGGCAAAAGTTGGACCAGAACAGTGTCAAAACAAAGATTTTGACTTTTTTTGCATCTGAGCGGCAGGATAAACAACGTCAAAGGGTTTTGTGTGTGTGTGTGTGTGTGTGTGTGTGTGCTAGTCTATACATAAAAGTGAAGACCAATGACAAACTTTTCACCTGTAAAGTGAGGACACAAGTTGCAAAGTGAGGAGCTTTTTCCCCATCCTCACTTTGGTACAAGAGCTCTACTCATTAGTTTTAGAGGTATGGTGTGAATTAAGTTTGTGAATTAAGTTTTAGTTAAGGCTAGGGTTAGGAATAGATTGGATTGTGCCTTCTCCTTCTAACCCAACCCTAACCATAACCCCATAACCAGTCACTAAAATTAATGGAAGTCAATGGCGCTCCTCACAACGTATGCAAGACGAGAACGTGTGTGTGTTTTTTGTATGTTTTATGATGTTTAATAAAACTTTCAGATATGATTGCTTTAATAATATGTGAAGTAATATGCTGGAAAATATATTATTAAAGCAATCATATCTGAAAGTTTTATAAAAAACTTACAAAACACACACCCACACATGTTCTCGTCTTGCATACGTTGTGAGGACATATATATAAGGGCCGTGGGGGCCTACCAAAGACTGTATATATAAGAGGGGCCTACTGAGCCTCTCTGCCCCGGGGCCTATCAGCTGGTTAAGGTGGCCCTGGCTGTGTGAGAGGACAGGTGGGACCACAATTCCTGGAAGTTCTTCACCCCATCTCCCAGAGTTGGTTTGACATCAAGTTCTGCTGTTTGGAGGGGATGATTATTCCACCAATAAAGCTGCACAGTTCTGACTGTAGCTGGGGTAGGAACATACACTAAGCTGCAAAAAGGTGGACAGCTGGTGGAGTCCAGTGAACCTTCTTCATCAAGGCTGTGGAAAATATGGTAGAGTACGTGCTTGTGACTGCCATCCACAGGTCTCACCATAGTCTCTCTATGCTGCAAAGGAAGAAAGAATGAAAATGTGAGGTGAGACATTCAAGTCATTTGAAAAGAATTTTAACCACCTTGTGAAATAGCTTGTCAAAACTATAAAACAGACCTATGTGAATATTGCTTAACACACACACACAATATATATATATATATATATATATATATATATATATATATATATATATATATATACAC
>SSNS01000750.1:163878-202039 GCA_006937985.1 Aphyosemion australe | reverse complement strand
CGTATCCGAGACAAAGTCAAGGAACACGAAAGCAAAGAAAAAAATGAAACCTGACAAAATAAAACTGAATCAGATTGAAGGCTTTAAAGTTATGTAGTGATGGAACTTAAAGTCCCAAGTCATCATCACACACTGGTTCAATTATATCTCCGCATTTGACCCATTCCCATGGTGGGGAGCGGTGAGCTGCAGACATGGCCGCGCTCGGGAACTATTTGGTGGTTTAACCCCCCAATCCATCCCCTTAGTGCTGAGTGTCAAGCAGGGGAGGCATTGAGTCACATTTTTTCAAAGACTTTGGTATAACCTGACCGGGATTTGAACCCTGATCTCCCAGTCCCGGGGCGGACACTCATACCACTAGGCCACCGGAGCTGACTTAGGACTATTTGAAGGGAGCTCGAGAGACATTTACCTCAAAGAGCCGTTCAAAAGACTCACTCTTTTGAATGAAGCAGAGCGATTTCTTCAAAGCTTTTTTTTAATTGAATTTGAGATTTGATTAGTTTGTGAATGTCACATCACTACTGTTATGGTGAATCTGCAGAACAAGCTAGGTTTTGAACGCAAACATGGTCACACTCAACCCTTCCTTTGGGTATCTTACCTGAGATGCTTCTACCGTAACTGGAAACCCGTGATGCCAGAGGAAACGAGCTAGCGCTAAACACCAGTCTCTGTTTTCTTGGTCCAAACGTCTTTTGTTGTCCGTGACTTCAAATGGTGTTTTTCTTTTAGGGACTCTGGTAGTTTGTCCTAAAGTTGAAGTGGTAGCAGCCGGCTGTTTCTCCTTCTCTGATATTATTGAGCGGAGAACCTCTCACACCAGTGGTGTTCTGTTGCTAAATATGTGAGTGTGGAATGAGTGGAGGACCCAGGGAAGTGCGGCGGTTCAACCGGATGGTCCAGTGGTTGGTTCTGGTCTGAAACGTGTTATTGGAGGTGGTTTTTAGACACATGTGAGAAACACTTTATTAATTATTTTTTTAATCTCCACAATATATTTATAGCTACACTATGTTAGAACGTTAAGAGGCATGAAAAAAAATGATAAGCTAATTTGTTTTACAAATTTGCTATTTCAGCTTTAAGCCTTTTTTGTAGTGTTTAATTTTTATTCTTATTATTTAACGATTTAGATGTTTGTTGCATTTATGCAAGTGTTGATTATCCACAGATGTCACAAACCAAAACAACTTGAATTCAGACTGTCATCATGAAGCTTTTAAATCTGAATTTTATTAACAAGTCAAGAAAACTATTACATACCTTTTTAAACTAATAAACTAAATAAACAAATAAAAAATGAATTGAATTGTTTTTATTTAGATATGTCGATTAAAAGGTTTCCTTCTTAATATTTTTTCATAAATAAAAATAGTAATTTATTATGTCATTTAATGATTAGCTTTTCCTTACAGAGCAACTAAAGTTGTCAAAATTATGCTCAGCCTTGGTTAGATGAACTTTATTTAAAAGCATGTCAAACACAAGTTACAATTATCCCCTTCACACAGCTGCACAGATATTACATTTCTAATAAACAAAACTTGTTGTACTCATTTGTTTCCTATGGTTCTCTGACACTGTAAACATGATTCTGAATGATCTAAAACAAATAAACTAGTTGAAACGTTATGTGTGGAAAAATGAGCCATACAGAAGTTATTTACTAGTAGAGTGTATCAAAAGCTATGCTTTTCCTGTAGTCCAAGGAAAATGAATAGTTTTTATGTTTTATTTTAGTCAGTGCTGTGGTTTTCAAATGCAAGAATTAAGCAACAAATGCAAGTATTTCTGAAATCTCCCACCAGCGCCCTGTCATGTACAAATGAAACTTAAGATATTAGAATATGGTGCTGAAGTCCATTTATTTCACTAAAAGCAAAAGGGGCCCCAACCCTTTTTTGCATATGTATGATTATACTTTTTCAGATGTACGACATTTCTCTATATCCTTGTCTTATTGATTTCATGTAGTATTCTAATTGTCTGAGATTTTGACTTTAGGGTTTTCATAAGCCATAATCATCACAATCAAAACAAATAAAGGCTTGAAACATCTAGCTTTGCATGGAATGAGTCCATCTCATATATTAGTTGAATTACTGACATAAATGAACTTTTGCACCAGATTCTAATTGTTCCAGCTTCACCAGTAGGTTGTCATGCTGGATTGCTGCCTAGAAAATGTCATGTCTTAGAAATGCTTTTATTATTAGGTATTATTTAGGTATCACTTTAAAGTGTATTAGTTGTTCCACGCTCTTAATACAAGTTTTCCTAGGTACATTGTGTTTTTATCATCCCCTAGTGGTTGCCTATTGCAGAATGTAGCACAGGGCATCTGGGATGTGGAAGATAGAAGTAAATTAAATTTCATTATTGACGTCACCAATCATTGTCTAAAAAAATAACCATAAGGCCCTTTAATTTGGGAATTAGAGAGTAGCTGGTTTACTGTTCATATTATTTTGGCTTGGGTATACATTTCTGCAGNTATCATCTATTATGTTCATTTTCATACCTGTGATAGTGTTGGGGGTTCCCACGTCTGTTTACTGCACTATACAGTTTTTGAGCTTCGGGTAGCCGCAGGATGTACTGACTGGGTGTCGCTTTACGGCAGAATATGGCAAGCCAAAGGGATAAAAAAATTGTGCGTTCTAAACACGCGTTATGTCCGCCAAAATGCGCGTCCTGAACGCGCGTCTTGATGCCAAAGGGGGTAAAAACTCACGTGTTCTAAAGCAAGGCAAGGCAGTTTTATTTATATAGCGCATTTCCCTACCTGAAGGCAACTCAAAGCGCTTTACAAACAAATAAGACATTACAAAACAGAACATACAAAAAATAGACAATGGACAACTAAAGCTAAAAACTCTTAACATAATACTAACAGAGCTTCATTTAGACTAAGTGAGTATTATGTCCGCCAAAACGCGCGTCTTGAACGAGTTTTTTGGCAGGCATAATGCGAGTTTAGAACGCACAATTTTTTGATCCCTTTGGCTTGCCATAATTGTATAACGTAGACTTGCTGTAGCAGCGGCAGATTCACCAAAGAAAGCTAGAAATTCCTTATCAGAGGAATCTAGGAAAAGAAAAGAAGAACGTCATAGAGCAAGAGCAAAGACCAGAGTTATTATTGGGCCGTCTTTTCCTCGCTGGAGAGCTCTTTTACAAAAGAACAGCATGAACTACGGACTCTGACCTAGCCGTGCTGCTAATGGCTAGGTAAGTAATAAATTATTTCACCGGGGTTATTGTGTTTGGTCGGGCATAAAGTTGTTATACAGTCCTGATAAAACTATTTATTCAATGTGTGGAGGTGGAAAAGTTGGTTTTCGTTGTTTTGCCTGACATTAGGAATGTAAACATGCCTCTTATGCCCGAGAGAGAGGTTTGATTTTATGACAGTGACGTTACGCAACAAGCCTCTAGAGGGCGACAGAGACCATATATCCGCAAAGTTAAGGAATGGGGCTTTAAGGGTCTGACGATGTATGCTAAATATTTGTTTTATAAGAAAGTGTCCAAACTAACAATCTGAACTTAAAGTTCAGTTTACCAGTCTTCACTCACAGCTCAAGACAACAGACATTTGTTAAAAAAACAACTTTTATTCCTCAAAAGCAGCACATAATTTTGGATAACAGTTTACATGGTACAGTCCCAAAGAAACAATGAAATCAGTTTTATTAGATTCTATTTTTGTAAATGCAGTGATTGCAAAAGTTCAATTTGTGCACAACATGGTAGATCATTTGGTAAACAACAATCTAAATCAACAGTTTCATGCTGTTCTGATAGCCTGGCAAGCCGTCCAAAATATGTGAATACCTGCTGAGCTAAATGTTTTGTTACTGTAACAGTTTCACTCAATTTCTTGGCTACTGCTCAGACTGAAATGCATGTTATCTGTTGTGATACAAATTTGTAATCCCTTTTAAACTTTTATTCCTTAACATAATCTCCTCCAGAGAAACTTTAAAGCAGAAATAAAACTTGTTATTGCTGCAAGTATAACTGCTAACAGGAATGCTAGAACATCAATGGAGTAGTACTGGATAGTGGACATCTTGTAGGACTCTGTCCTCAGATGTGCAGCTCCTTTGTGCCTCATTACAAACTCGATCCAGAAGATGGCTCGATCCAGAGATTTCATGGGCTGATCCCTGTGCAGACTGGACAGCTCCTTCATCTTCTGTCTGTAGGATGGTTTATATAGAACCTCCTTCAGAGCATCCAGAAATATTTCTTTATTCACAGTTCCATAGTCCAGAACTTTGGCCACTCCTCTTGATGCCATTCTAAAGAAATTGTCTTGCTGGTCAAACAAGAGGGGCAGCCCAACCAGGGGGACACCGTGGTAGATGGCCTCCTGCAGTCCATTAGTGCCTCCATGAGCCACAAACAACTTGGTCTTAGAGTGTCCCAGGAGGTCATTCTGGGGTAACCAGTCCACGAGTAAAGTATTGTTACCAAGGGTGGATGGTTTCTTGCCTTTGTGTCTCCAGATGACCTTCTGGGGAAGTTCTGCAAAAGCAGCAGCAATTTCATCATCAAGGTCATCAGGAAGTTTTTCCACCAGAGTCCCTAATGTCATCACAATGACTCCATGTTCTCCAGAACTCTGTACAAAATCCTCCAGTTCTTTGGTGAGAGGTTTGGAGGGTTTGCACTGAAATCCTGCCATGTAGACAATGTTTGGCATTGTGGGCCGCGGAAACTCAAAGGTGAAATCATTTCTCATCAGCCAGATGTCAGCCGCCTGAAACAGCTCCATGTAATGTACATCACTGCCAAAGTGACGATGAACAAAGGGAGGGTAGTTTGGTTCTGTAACATACATAATTTGCAAACATGTAAAAACATAGTAAAGGATGTTCTTGACTCTCTGCATAAAAGTCATCTTATCAGTCAACTCTGATCCTGTTATTGGGACAAATGAAAGTGGAGACGGCGCAATCGCTTGATGTCCCTCACCCTGAATAGTCCATCTGACATTAAAGACAAGTGGAAGAGCCAAACGGTGGCCCAGAAGCACACCACCACCAATTGCAGGGTCAGTAAGGAGAAGATCATACTTGGCATCACGGAGGCTCTGCATGAATTTTGTATTCTCAAAAATGTCTTCTACCATTTGAAGCACCTGCTTGGTCATGAGATAGAAATGTCTCACTAGATCATACTCCAAAGAAATGCGAGACCAAATTGACGAGCCGTTGCGTCGCATATTTATTGTTTGCATGACATACGACCCAAAGTTTTCCTTGTCAAATCCAGCTGAGGAATTAATGGTGATTGCTTTGTAGTGAGGAGAGTCTTCCTTGATGTACCAGGTGTCTGATGGACGTAACACTGTGATTTCATGACCTCTGGCGTGAAGTGTTTGGATAATAACATTCATGTTGACCCAGTGGCTTCCATCGACAGGAAACACCAAAACCTTTCCTCCATATACCAAGGGCGAAGTGCAGAGCAAGACTGCAAGTGTCAGCAGGGCTGGTCGGCACATCTCTGAAAAAGATTCTGACAAAAGATATAGATATGTTAGAGCTGTCTGTTTCTAAAAGGAGACTTCTGTTTAAACGTGTGTGTGTGTGTGTGTGTGTGTGTGTGTGTGTGTGTGTGTGTGTGTGTGTGTGTGTGTGTGTGTGTGTGCGTGTGCGTGTGTGTGTGTGCGTGTGTGTGTGTGTGTGTGTTAGAAAGATACAGTGCATCCGGAAAATATTCACAGCGCTTCACTTTTTCCACTTTTCTGTTTATGTTCCAGCCTCATTCCAAAATGGATTAAATTCATTGTGCCCATAAAATTCAACACACAACACCCCATAATGATAATGTGAAAAAAGTGTCTTTGAAGTTGTTGCAAATTTATTAAAAATAAAAAACTTGAGAAATCACATGTACATAAGTATTCACAGCCTTTGACGTGAAGCTCAGAATTGAGCTGAGGTGCATTCTGTTTCCTCTGATCATGCTTGAGGTGTTTCAGCAGATTAATTGGAGTCCACCTGTGGAAAATGAAGTTGATTGGACATGATTTGGAAAGGCACACACCTGTCTATATAAGGCCCCTGGGTTGACAGTGCATGTCAAAGCACAAACCATGCATGAAGACAAAGGAATTGAGTGTAGACCTCCGAGACAGGATTGTCTTGAGGCACAAGGCTGGGGAAAGTAACAGAAAAGTTTCTGCTGCTTTAAAGGTTCCTATGAGCACAGTGGCCTCCATCATCCGTAAGTGGAAGAAGTTTGGAACAACCAAGACTCTTCCTAGAGCTGGCCGGCCTTCTAAGCTGAGTGAACGGAGGAGAAGGGCCTTGGTCAGGGAGGTGACCGATAACCCGATGGTCACTTTGTCAGAGCTCCAGCAGTCCTCTGTGGAGAGAGAACCTTCCAGAAGGAAGGATTTCAAGATGGCCGCCGATGGCTGGACTGATTTGTTTGGCTCCATGCCTTTTTTGGCTTTTGGCATTTTCTTTCACCTTTTGCTGACTACAGTGAGAGCCACCCAACAGAGATTCCCTGAAGCAAAGCTGGGCTTGGATTTAAACCCAGCTTTAAACAGCAGGTACAGGGAAAATGGCTATGTTGGGACATTGCTGCTTTGTCTGTGGCTTCTGATTGCTCCACCTGTTCAGAGCCTTAGCTTCGGTCTGGAAACTGATCAATCATTGACTCCTGCACATGGCAACTCTCTGAATGACATACCAAGGCTGAATTTTTTTGGACATGGATATTTAGCAACTTATTCCATCTTCTGGCAAAAAGAGCATTCCAATGAGAAAGCAAGCAGATCAGTTAAGAGAAGCAAATGGCATGCTCTCAATACTACACTATTACTGTTACTGCTAAGTGGGGACATACAGCTCAACCCAGGACCACTGGAAAACCCTAGCTCTGGTCAAATGGCAAAACTGGACATTGCAGGAACACCTATTAAAAATGATTATGGTTGTGGGATAAAACCAATAAACCTCTTTCATATGGAATCATTGATCTGTGCCAGCTCTGCTACCATTAGATTACCTGCTACCACTAGCAATAGCGGAAGCTCAGTTACCACCAAGCAAGGCCTAGACTCCAGCTATATCGGCTCTAGCTGTGCTACCTTAGCTGCCATTAAGCAAGGCCCTCGCTTCAGCAGTATCAGCTCAGCTGCCAACAAGTGACGCTCAGGCTCCAGCTATAGGAGCACAGCTACCACCAAGCCAGGCCCCAGCTGTACCGGCTCTAGCTGTATCACTCCAGCTGCCATCGGACAAGGCCCACACTCCTACTGCACCACCAGTATTCAGCTGCACTACCCCAGCTACGATCAAGCAAGACGCAGGCTCTAACTATTGCAGTCCAGTAAAAACCAGGCAAATCAATTTGCAACAACAATCAACTGCATCTTCAGAGAGTGGGAACATACCGCTGGGACGGTGTGTGCCCTTGTTGGTCTCCGGGGGGCCTGCGCGGCAGCGGGTTTGGCGTATGGATGGCTTTGTCTCCCTCGTCAGGGGTATTGGTTGCCCAGTCGCCGGGCAGCGTTCGGTCAGCTGACCTTTGTGCGGCAAGCTCTGCTCTTCCTGTCTGCACTAACTATGATCCAGGTAGGCGTGGGGCAGCCAAGAATTTTTGTAAGACAGGAGCTGGTGCCAATCAACGCAGTGCTGTGGGGCTAAATCCAGCAATTCTAAAACTGCGTAAATTGAACCTTTTCCAAACGGTGAACAATGCTAAAGTTTTGTGGGACCCTCAATCAAAACCCAGTGGGCTAATGGGCGGACACTTGAATATCCGTAGTTTAATTTCTAAAAGTGATGAGATAAAACATGTTCTTGCGGACTCTAATTTGGATTTCTTATGCTTATCTGAAACTTGGTTAAATAAGAACTCCCCATCTGCAGCCTTACATATTCCTGTCTATAATTTTTTTTAGGAAAGCTAGGACTGGTAAAGGTGGTGGGGGGGTTATTGATTTATATTAAAGACCATATATCATGTAAAGAGGTTCAATGCTCAGTTGATGATCTTGAGCATATTTGCCTTAATATTAGCCTCTCACCACAAATGTCCTTCTCTATCATTGGAGTGTGTAGACCACCGTCTGCTAAAGCTACTTTCTTTGACAAATTAGAAGTTGTTTTAAAGGAGTGTAGCTTAGGGCAGGAAATATTAGTAATGGGTGACTTCAATGTTAATTGGGAGGATGAAGGCACCAACTCTGTGAGACTGACTGTGCATAAGTGACCATTACACTATTCACCAATTGATGTACAGCCAGTCTTTGTCCTAACTGAAATGTCTGAATTCAAGGTTAAATCTATAATCAAGTCTATTAAGAACTCCAAATCAAAAGATATATTTGGACTGGACTCCATGTTTTTTAAAAAACATGCTGATTCTCTTACAGGGCCCATTTCTACGATCATAAACATCTCTTTTAAGGAGGGTAAATTTCCAAATGACTGGAAGTCTGCTGCTGTTGTACCAGCCTATAAATCAGGAGATGTAACTGACATGAATAATTATAGACCAATTAGTATTTTACCTATTATGTCTAAGATCTCTGAAAAATGTGTAGCGGAGCAATTGATTGAGCATCTTAACAGTAGTCCTTTTAAACTACATCCTATGCAATTTGGTTTTAGAGCCCATCACTCCACAGAGACAGCTCTCTCGGTCCTCTAGGTCAGGGGTTCCCAAATTTTTTTCTTTGGGGACCCACTTGCCTGTTTCCAAGACAAGCCAGGACCCCCAACCCCAACTCCTACACGCATAAACACATTAAATGTGATAATTTGCAAACGTCATACAGACATGCAGGGTTATAACTTTTATATGGAGTTCTAATTATACTGTTGAGTGTGTTATTGGGATTTTATAAATGTAATTTTTACAAATAAAATCTTGCTAACCTCACAACCTCAGCAAAGACAAAAATATGGGGACCCCTTGTAATCTTGTGGGGACCCCATTTGGGGTCCCAACCCCTGATTTGGGAACCCCTGTTCTAGGTGATGCTTTTTTGCAGGTATTTTTCTAACAGGAAGTTTGCTTGGAATAAGTCTCCACCCATGGTGTTACTCACCATTTAAGAGGCCGCACCTGGAATTGATTATACACGCATTCATCATTTTGTAATTCAATTATGCAAATTCTGTTCTCATTGGACTCAATGCAACTTCACTTAGCCCAGTGGTTCTCAATTAGTGGGGCGCGCCCCCCAAGGGGGGAGGAGCAGGGGGGGCGCGGCGCACTGCACCTGACCCCCCCAACCCCTCCCCCCACCCCGCTCGGAGCTTCCCCAACAGAGAGTAAAACAGATTCCACAATACATGCACGAACTGATTTGTGAACACAGAAAAAGTCCAAACATGGATTTTATTTAATGGAGCAGTGCAAATGTTCCATGGAAGAGAAATTTAGATTTTTCTTACTTTTTGTTTCATTTATATTTTTTGTTTGGTAGTGACGTATAAACAGCCCTATTGAACATGGTAATGTTAAAAAGATGCCTCATCTTCGTTTCCCTGAGGTGCCCTGCACCACTGTTTGATTTTATTTAAATAAAATGTTTTTTTTCTGAACATAACTTCCTTTCTTTCTTATATGAGAAATGGAAAGAATCATTTGTTCGCAGCCAGAGGCCGCATGATCTATTTTCGCTTATTTTTAAAATAATAATAAATATTCAATAAAACCGTTAAATATCCATTCTTTTTAAATTAATATTTAGTTCAAACAAGCTGACCAGAGTTCCCCAGTAACATATAAACAACACAATTCAACGATTTCACTTGAATTAACATTCCACCTGCTGCCGCTCGAACGCACATTCTGCTCCGCGTGAACTGGTCACCTGCCTGTGCGCAAATGTCATGAGAGGAGCGCTGAAGACAAGCGCTGACAGAGGGATTCAGAGGTCTGTCTGGACATACTGTCAAGTTCTGGAATAAAAATACAAGAACTTCTGTCTTTTATTTGTGTCTGACGCGCTCCGCTGCTGCGGTCCATCACCCGTGCTTCTGCGACTTTACCTCACTGGCGCAGCAGTGAGCGCAGCGCACTCTGCTATTTTTGAAAGATCTCTGTGATCTGCTTAAATCGTGAAAAATGAAGCCAGGCAGCCGTTTTTCTGGAGGATTGTGAGGAGATGCAGCTAAAATACAGACAGGACAGGAAAATGGTTGCATAAAAAAATAAAACAAAGTGCTTGAAAAGGAAAATGCAGGTAGATTTATCCCACTACTCGTTTGCAACTTTATAAAGCAATAACTTATAAGCATGTAATATTTATTTAATAGATACAATTCCAGTCACCTTCAAAACTTAGTCCCACACCCAGGGCCGTTTCTAGGCATTTTGGGGGCCAATTTAAAGCAGCCCCCCCCCCCCCCCCCCCCCCCCCCCCCCGCTCGAACATTGCACCCCGGGGGGTGGGGGGTGGCGGTGGGGTGGGGCGCGGAAGAATCTGTACACCCTAGGGGGGCGTTTACAGATGCTACAGAATGCTGCAGCCAGATTTCTCACCGGCACTAACAGAAGGTGTCACATTACTCCAGTGCTGGATGAGTTGCATTGGCTCCCTGTGGCCTATCAAGTCCACTTTAAAGTTCTTCTATTTACATACAAAGCTCTCAATAACCAGGCCCCCCTTTACTTCTAGGAATTGCTCACCCTCTATGTCCCTACAAGATCCCTATGGATGCACTTCCTCTCTCTAGTGCTCTGGTCTCCTCACTTGCACGTTTTAAGTCTAGCCTCAAAACACATTACTGTAGACTGGCTTTTGGGCAATAAATTTGAAGCTGGTCTTTCTTTATAGTGTTTCCTAGTTTTATATAAATGTTTAAGCTTAACCCACTAGTCTTGTATCATGACTACATACTGGTTTTAGTGTTTTTTATGTTGCACTGTTATTTTTAGACACCTGTTTTAAAGCAACACTCCACAACTTTTACACCTTAAAATTATGCTTTTTTGTAAAGTTTTTGCATCATACTATCATCTATTATGTTCATTTTCATACCTGTGATAGTGTTGGGGGTTCCCACGTCTGTTTACTGCACTATACAGTTTTTGAGCTTCGGGTAGCCGCAGGATGTACTGACTGGGTGTCGCTTTACGGCAGAATATGGCAAGCCAAAGGGATAAAAAAATTGTGCGTTCTAAACACGCGTTATGTCCGCCAAAATGCGCGTCCTGAACGCGCGTCTTGATGCCAAAGGGGGTAAAAACTCACGTGTTCTAAAGCAAGGCAAGGCAGTTTTATTTATATAGCGCATTTCCCTACCTGAAGGCAACTCAAAGCGCTTTACAAACAAATAAGACATTACAAAACAGAACATACAAAAAATAGACAATGGACAACTAAAGCTAAAAACTCTTAACATAATACTAACAGAGCTTCATTTAGACTAAGTGAGTATTATGTCCGCCAAAACGCGCGTCTTGAACGAGTTTTTTGGCAGGCATAATGCGAGTTTAGAACGCACAATTTTTTGATCCCTTTGGCTTGCCATAATTGTATAACGTAGACTTGCTGTAGCAGCGGCAGATTCACCAAAGAAAGCTAGAAATTCCTTATCAGAGGAATCTAGGAAAAGAAAAGAAGAACGTCATAGAGCAAGAGCAAAGACCAGAGTTATTATTGGGCCGTCTTTTCCTCGCTGGAGAGCTCTTTTACAAAAGAACAGCATGAACTACGGACTCTGACCTAGCCGTGCTGCTAATGGCTAGGTAAGTAATAAATTATTTCACCGGGGTTATTGTGTTTGGTCGGGCATAAAGTTGTTATACAGTCCTGATAAAACTATTTATTCAATGTGTGGAGGTGGAAAAGTTGGTTTTCGTTGTTTTGCCTGACATTAGGAATGTAAACATGCCTCTTATGCCCGAGAGAGAGGTTTGATTTTATGACAGTGACGTTACGCAACAAGCCTCTAGAGGGCGACAGAGACCATATATCCGCAAAGTTAAGGAATGGGGCTTTAAGGGTCTGACGATGTATGCTAAATATTTGTTTTATAAGAAAGTGTCCAAACTAACAATCTGAACTTAAAGTTCAGTTTACCAGTCTTCACTCACAGCTCAAGACAACAGACATTTGTTAAAAAAACAACTTTTATTCCTCAAAAGCAGCACATAATTTTGGATAACAGTTTACATGGTACAGTCCCAAAGAAACAATGAAATCAGTTTTATTAGATTCTATTTTTGTAAATGCAGTGATTGCAAAAGTTCAATTTGTGCACAACATGGTAGATCATTTGGTAAACAACAATCTAAATCAACAGTTTCATGCTGTTCTGATAGCCTGGCAAGCCGTCCAAAATATGTGAATACCTGCTGAGCTAAATGTTTTGTTACTGTAACAGTTTCACTCAATTTCTTGGCTACTGCTCAGACTGAAATGCATGTTATCTGTTGTGATACAAATTTGTAATCCCTTTTAAACTTTTATTCCTTAACATAATCTCCTCCAGAGAAACTTTAAAGCAGAAATAAAACTTGTTATTGCTGCAAGTATAACTGCTAACAGGAATGCTAGAACATCAATGGAGTAGTACTGGATAGTGGACATCTTGTAGGACTCTGTCCTCAGATGTGCAGCTCCTTTGTGCCTCATTACAAACTCGATCCAGAAGATGGCTCGATCCAGAGATTTCATGGGCTGATCCCTGTGCAGACTGGACAGCTCCTTCATCTTCTGTCTGTAGGATGGTTTATATAGAACCTCCTTCAGAGCATCCAGAAATATTTCTTTATTCACAGTTCCATAGTCCAGAACTTTGGCCACTCCTCTTGATGCCATTCTAAAGAAATTGTCTTGCTGGTCAAACAAGAGGGGCAGCCCAACCAGGGGGACACCGTGGTAGATGGCCTCCTGCAGTCCATTAGTGCCTCCATGAGCCACAAACAACTTGGTCTTAGAGTGTCCCAGGAGGTCATTCTGGGGTAACCAGTCCACGAGTAAAGTATTGTTACCAAGGGTGGATGGTTTCTTGCCTTTGTGTCTCCAGATGACCTTCTGGGGAAGTTCTGCAAAAGCAGCAGCAATTTCATCATCAAGGTCATCAGGAAGTTTTTCCACCAGAGTCCCTAATGTCATCACAATGACTCCATGTTCTCCAGAACTCTGTACAAAATCCTCCAGTTCTTTGGTGAGAGGTTTGGAGGGTTTGCACTGAAATCCTGCCATGTAGACAATGTTTGGCATTGTGGGCCGCGGAAACTCAAAGGTGAAATCATTTCTCATCAGCCAGATGTCAGCCGCCTGAAACAGCTCCATGTAATGTACATCACTGCCAAAGTGACGATGAACAAAGAGTTTGTAATTTGGTGTCACAACGTACCAAACATGGAGACTTGTAAAAACATAATACAGGATGTTCTTGACTCTCTGCATGAAAGTCATCTTATCAGTCAGCTCTGATCCTGTTATTGGGACAAATGAAAATGGGGAAGGTGCAATTGTTTGATGTCCTTCACTCTGAATAGTCCATCTGACATTGAAGACAAGTGGAAGGCCCAAACGATGACCCAGAACAACTCCTCCACCAAATGCAGGGTCAGTAAGAAGCAGATCAAACTTAGCATCATGGAAGCTCTGCATCAGTTCTGTATTCTCAAAAATGTCTTCTACCATTTGAAGAACCATCTTGTGCATCAAATAGGTTTGTGCCAACAGGTCTTGAACCAAAGAAATATGAGTCCAAAATGAAGCCCCCTGGCGCCGGATGTTCAGGGTTCTCATCACATATGACTCAAATTTTTCTCTATCAAAACCAGCCAAAGCATCAACGGTGATGGACTTGTAGTAAGGGGAGTCTGGCTTGATGTACCAGGTGTCTAATGGACGCAAAACTGTGACTTCATGGCCTCTGGCATGAAGCTCTTCAATGATGACTTTCATGTTGATCCAATGGCTTCCATCCACAGGGAATACCAAAATGTTTCCTCCAGTTACAAAAGATGGTGTGCAGAGCAACGCTGCGAATGCCACCAGGATTGGTTGATACATCTCTGAAAGAAAATCTGATAGGACAAAGAAGGTTTCATTAAAGAATTCACCAAACATTTCAATGCATTCACATGTGTAGTGACATCGCCCTCATGGTTTTTCTCCTAAATGAACTGTGTTACACTCTGCAGTTACAGGTCATGTCATTACGTCGGGACACTGATATCGTGTCCCAGAGACGAGTATTCTTAACCTTGTCCTAAGTGTCTCTAGCTTATCCAGCAGGATACATCACGACTCAAGGATGAGGACAACTCAAGGATCCTGACGCAAGACCTTTACTATCTCTTTCTTGAATAAAGTTCATCTTTCCTGCCTCGTGAAAGACTTAAGTATAACATAAATGTATAATCATACTTTTTGAATGACAAATGTGAAATCTGATGTCATATAATAATAATGAATGATGGAGTTAAAATGAATATTTGTTCCTGTAAGGATGTGTTTCATATCTTTAATTACACAAATTAGGATTCATTGAAGTAACGCTAATCTGTCAGTAGATATACATTCACAAGTAATAATAATATTGTCTTTGAGCATTTAGTTTGCACTCACATTAAGGTTTAATAAGATTTACACCACATTAAGCATGAGTCACTTTAAGTGTTGCTGAAACAACATGGTATCTGAGGCATCTTGGTAACGCCTACTTTAATGTGTCAAAATTTGATTCACCCAAATTAATAAACATTAGAAATTATAAAACCTGTGCCGGCCCTGAAACAAATCAGTTCCTGCTCAAGTCCTGACAAGTCTCGAAGAGGTCCACTCCTCTCAAAGGGGTTAACCTAAAACAACTCTAGCTACGCTTCTTTGGTTCGGCCGGCCGGGAAGCAAAGCTCAATAAAAGGAACCATTTTCTCTTTTTGACCCCGAGGTCAACTATTTTTGTAAACTGTTCAGGCAAATAACTGCACCAGACGCCGCAGTCAGCCAGACCATCGGTTTGTATTGGGGCCCCGCTACTGGCTCCGTACCTCAGAGGTCAACGTCACTGACACCCGTCAGCACCGACCTCTAGCTGACCCTTGGATCACCGGGACCTTACACACACAGGTGTAGTAGCCCTGCACGCTGGTGTCAAATGGTCTTTATTAATTTGATAACTGATTAAACCATCCAAATTGATTTAACCCAGACATCATAGGATCAAAGACACTTAATGCTGATTATGCAACATAACATCTAGCTTACATCACATCACCTCATTAATTGTCTCAGTATCTTGCTTTAACCATCATTCATCATAATTTGTCCAGTGTCATCATTGATTAAGAAAAATAGTATTACATTTATTTTTATAACTATTTTCTTGACTCTGTCTGAATTATTCTGAAGTGTGCGGATCACTTACGGTAAAAGAACCTGGAGTAATGTTCAATTAACATTAAAAGATCAATAAGATAAATAATTCATATTTATATGGAATATTACATCTCGTTGATCCTTTTATAAATATGTGGCTATAGCCCTCACGCTACACATGTGATACAGAGTTCTCCACATCTGTCACTGTGCAGCTTTGAGTGGTGTTCTAACCTATAATGATATTATACCAATTCTGTATTCCTGAACCAGAATCCTGAAAACAGACTCTTAGATTCCTGAATATTTAGGTTTATTTTCCTATTTCTGAGATTTCCCATTTGATCTCCAACTGTCCGTTACTTCATTTGTTGTGAAACTGAGATTATTTTGAAAAATCACTGTTGTCAATGGCATTTCTTGCCATGAATCCAGTTTTCTGAGGCTTATGAATATCTATAAGTGGTTGGGAGAAGTAATGGTTGGGAAGGTTGGGATAAGTAATGCAATGATTGGTGACAATCATGACCTTTTTGTGACATAAAAAGCTGATCTGCAGTATGGGAGCCCCACAGGGAACTGTGCTGGCACCAATCCTCCTCACCATCTATACTACAGACTTTGCCATCAACTCCCCAGGCTGCCACCTAAAAGGTTATCTGATGACTCTGTCATAGTCTGCCTAGTTACATCATCATCAACTTTATTTATAAAGCATTTTCCAACAGCCAGAAGGTGGACCAAAGTGCTGTACACGCACAACAGAATTTAAAACATCATTGACCCAATCAAGGGCCCACAAAATAAAAATTAAGACAAATAAAAGCAGGAGATAAAAACCAAAGATGTTAGTAAAAAACAGAATAACAATGAATAAGAACTGGCTAAATTATCTATAAATCTAGCTAACTCACGTGCCGAGGAAACGCCACAGTATAAAAGTGAGTCTTCATCCAACTCTTAAAAACCGGCAGTGAGGGTGCTCGTCTGACCGTGAGTGGAAGGTCATTCCACAGCTTAGGGGCCACAACTGAGAAGGCCCCGCCTCCTCTGGTCAAGCACTTCACTCGTGGAATGACCAGCAAATCTTGCTGTGATGACCTAAGTGTACGTGATGGGACATATCGAGTGAGAAGATCAGACAAGTAGCACGGAGCACGGCCCTGCAGAGACTTGTAAATGAAACGGGAAGCCAGTGCGGATGGGCCAAAACAGGCGTGATATGCTCCCGCTTTCTGGTGCTTGTCAGGAATCTAGCAGCAGCGTTTTGCACAAGCTGGAGCCGCGCAAGTGCAGCCTTGCTAACTCCTGAGTAAAGGGAGTTGCTGTAGTCTAAACGTGAAGTAATAAAAGCATGGACTACAGTCTACAAGTGAGCCCGCGACACCAGAGGCTTGATCTTGGATAAACGACAAAGATAAAAAAAGCAAGATTGCACCACTCCATTAATGTGAGTCTCTAGCTTTAGTGATGCATCCAACTTCACACCCAAATCAGTGACTAGCTCCTTTTTAAAGGAGTCCAGTGAAGAGAGGTCAACTTCTTGCTTAGAAGCACGAGTAGCGCTAGGATTAAAAATAACGACCTCTGTTTTGCCTTCATTAAAACTAGTTACAGGTAAGGATGACTCAGCGTACAGACAGGGGACAACAGAACCACTTCCTGATCAACACAAGGAAAACCAAGGAGCTGGTGGTGGATTTCTGCAGACACAGGCCATCTGCATTGGTGCTGGTGAACATCCAGGCAACAGACATTTAGGTAGTGGACCCTTATAAGTACCTGGGTGTTCACCTGAATAACAAGCTGGACTGGAGCCATAACACCGATGCTCTTTTCAGGAAGGGTCAGAGCAGACTCTACCTACTGAGGAGACTGAGGTCCTTAGGATTGTAGTGGGCACTCCTAAGAACCGTCTTTGACTCTGTGGTGGCATCAGCCATCTTTTATGGTAGGGTTTGTTGGGGTAGCAGCTTATCTGCAGCTGAGAAACAGATTAGACAAGGCCAGCTCTTTTTGAGGATGTCTCCTTCATCCAGTTCAGGAGGTGGAACTCTAGCAAAAATACTATCACTGGTAGGCAAGGTCTCCCATCCCATACCTGAAGCTGTTGTGGAGCTGGAGAGCTCATTCAGTGGTAGACTGCTACATCCTGGGTGCACAATGGAACATTATTGTAGCTGCTTCCACCCAGCAGCTGTGACCCCTACTTCACACTGGAAGCATCAGCGGCGTGGAACAGCAGCGGAATGTTGCTGCTTCAAATACAATCCATTATAGTCTATGGGGGTGATTCAAACCAGCCGCGATGCAGCAATTTTCAGACACATCCCAGAAGCGGCACGCCGCGCTGCTAAAGATTGGATCGAGTTCTATTTTTGCCACGTGTCGCTTCTGGGATGTGTCAATTTCCACAGTTAACATAGGGCTAGACAGAAAATCACACTCAGTTTCAGTGTGAAATGTCTGCTCATTTTCAAAATAAAAGTCTATTGCAGCGATGTGATTTCATATCTATGTAGATTACGTCTATACATATAACCTCATGGCATATTTACTTACTGCATCATTTGAGAAGTGCAGCGGTGTGTTTTTCATGGGTTTAATCCTGGCAGTGGAGAGGACCAACATTATGTATGACAAAGAGCGATATCAAACGTGAGTTCCTTCATTTGGGTTTAGTGGCAGATGTCAAAAACAAACCGTGATTTTTGAAGTCTCGAGGGATTTTGTGATCTCGCAAGTCCAGCAAGGAGTGTGGCGGTGAAGCTGCTTCGCGGCTGAGATTTTCCTGGTGTGCACCCACAAGCAGCGAAAATCGCGAGTAAACCATTCCGCTGCCGTTCCGCGACGCTGATGCTTCCAGTGTGCAGTAGGCTTAACAGTGGAAACAAAAGCTGAGTGACAATACTTTCTTACACAAAAGTCAAAGCAATTGATTGAACAATATAAGGTTTTAAGGCTAAAGTTAATGTTGTTTGTGACTGCTTGAATGTACGTTTTGAAGGACAGATTCAGCTCTACCCAAAACACCCAAATATTTAATTCATTTAGAAGCTTTCAGCTGTGACAAATCTAAGACGTGTACATTTAATTTAACAAAGCACACAAATGATTTCTCTGAATAAGCAATAGGATTGAATAGGATTTTGATTTGTTTAAAAGCAACTTATTATGAGCTAACCAGAGTTGTACATTGTTAAAATTAAACTGAAGAGACTCTTGAATTTCAATTAAGCTGGGTTTTGAGCTATATAAAATTGTGTCATCAAATGTACCGAACATCAAGAACAACTCAAAGGTAGATCGCTAATTAAAAATAGAAAATAAGAGAGGCCCCAAAGATGCTCAATAGGACTGAGGTCAGGGCTCATAGAAGGCCACTTTAGAACAGTCCAATGTTTTCCTCTTAGCCATTCTTGGGTGTGTTTAGCTGTGTGTTTTGGGTCATTGTCCTGTTGCAAGACCCATGACCTGCAGCTGAGACCAAGCTTTCTGACACTGGCCAGCACATTTCTCTCTAGAATCCCTTGATAGTCTTGAGATTTCATCGTACCCTGCACAGATTCAAGAGACCCTGGGCCTGATGCAGCAAAGCAGCCCAGAACATAACAGAGCCTCCTCCATGTTTCACAGTAGGGACAGTGTTCTCTTCTTGATATGCTTCATTTTTCCCTCTGTGAACATAGAGCTGATGTGCCTTGGTTTCATCTGTCCATAGGACCTTCTCACAGAAGCTTTGTGGCTTGTCAACATGTAGTTTGGCATATCCCAGTCTGGCTTTTTATGATTTGTTTTCAACAATGGTGTCCTCCTTGGTCGTCTCCCGTGTAGCCCACTTTGGCTCAAACGTCGACAGATGGTGTGATCTGACGCTGATGTTCCTTGAGCCTGAAGTTTCTAGGGGTACCTCTAGAAAAGACTGAAAATAATGTGACCGAAGGGAAATATTAATTCAAGATGTGTCCACTAATTAGCATCACAGTTGTCTACAATCTTGTAATCAGAGACATAGGAAAATGGGGAAGGTGCGATTGCTTGATGTACATAACCCTGAACAGTCATATAACATTAAAGACAAGTGGAAAACCCAAACGAAGGCCTAGAAACATCCCCCCACCCATTACAGGATCAGTAAGAAGATCAATTTGGCATCATGGAAGCTATGCATTAGTTTTGTATTCTCAAAAATCTCATCCATTATTTGAAGCAGCTTCTTATGCCATAAATAAAATTGTGCCGTGAGGTCATACTCTAGATATATGCGAGTCCAAAACAAAGCACCTTGGCGTCGCGTTTTGAGAGTTCTCTCAACATGCAAGTCAAAGTTTACTCTATCAATACTGGGGCATTAATAGTGATTGTCTAGTAGTGAGGATACTCTTGCTTTATGTACCAGGAGTCTGATGGTCATAACACTGTCATTTCATGGCCTCTGGCATGAAGTTCTTTGATAATAACTTTCATGTTGACCCAGTGGCTTCAGGAAACACCATTACCAAGGGCGATGTGCAGAGCATCGATCCATCTGCGACTGTGCAATATGATGGAGTATATTGAATGATGAAAATTAAACTTATAGTGTTTCATATTATAATCTATTGTTTTTATCATGGTTTTGGAAAATGCACAATTTATAATAGTACTAAAGCAAAATGTAGGTGCAGGGTTAGAACCAGCAGCATGAGGAGGTGAGACTGAACTGATGCAGCTTTGGACGGGGGACCATATCTTGATGTAACATTGAGTAACTCCAAACAGAAGTACCAAAACAAACTGAGTATTATTCGTTAACAAGCTGATGTAATCAAACAAACCTGTTTTAATCCTCAATAATCCATGTTTTCCTCACATAACAAGTTCCTTGGCAATGAAATAAAGAATATATTTTGTCTGCCTCTATTTAAGTAAAAATCTGATATGTATCACAATACAATATATTGCATATACTGTAATACAATAAAAAAAATTAAGTCTAGGAAAACTGTCAGTATAGCAATCTCTCAAAGCTGTTCATTTGGAGCGGAGGAGGTAATAACTGCTGCAAAACTGTGGTCAGAGTTTAAAATACAACACAAAAATAATATTTGCATGTGAATTGATATGGTGTTTTTGAACACTGCTACAGTATTGTGATATGAAAAAAATAACGAGATAATTCTATGTATTAACGTATTTTCTTGCCCCAGCTGTTTTAGTGTTTGATGAAGGCAACAGGCGAGTGACAAGGTGGCACTCACGGTGAGCCGGGCATGAGAACTGCTGCAGGATTCCGGCATCCAAAATGTTTCAACACTAGAATTCAAAATTTTAGTAGAACAATATCTAAACAAAAATCTGTAAGTACCACTTTTCAGAAAGTTATGTTGACATGACTTGACTAGAAACACAAGAAAATACATGATGACCCATACACACAGAGAAAGTAAGCTAGCATTAGCCTCACTTTAGATTACACATCAGAATATGTAAATAGGTTTACATCCCAACTGCATTCTCCAAAACCTAAATAACTGGAATTGTTTCTTAAGTGTGAAGGCAATCGTCACACTACAAATGGGTTTCTCCAAGCGTCTGCAATGCTGCTTGTGATTCTCAAACATCAAGACACACCAGTTAATAAATCACTGACACACTGCCATCACACTCCCTCGTGTTACACCCAGGATCCAATGTACAGCCATCACGACAATAAACCACCAAACCTAGCTACAGATGTTTTGTACATCAAAATCCTTGATATGTGCCAGAAAACCTTGCTGAGACCCTGCAAACATCATCTACATTCAGGCTGATGTTCATTTCAATATAGCAGGCTTTATGTGTTATCTCGTGCTGCGTTTGCTGTGCATGTTTCCTTGTTAGAGAGTTGATTAGGCACTTTTAGAGATAAAAACTAATAGAAACAGCTGTTTCTGATGTGAAACAGAGACTTCTGTGTAACCAGATGTGCGGATTGGCTTCAGAAGTATTTTGTACCTTGGACTTCAAACTAGGGGAAGTAAGGATGTGTTATTACTAATGTGCAAAAGAATATGAAAAAAAATCTTCCCCAAAAGAAACGTTTTAGTTAAGCACACTCCAAACTATTGGGCACCAAACAAATCTCAGCAGAAAGGATCCTAGACAATTCATTTGGCCAAGGGGCTTTGTTCCAACACTTACATAACTTCCAGATTGTCTGCAGCTCAGTACCAGTTTCCTGATTACAGCTACAATGGTGAAATTCCCTAAAACCCCCAGAGGTTTGCAAGAACATTCAGTACGGTATTTTCTCAGGTTTCACAGCTTTGTGTTTGTGTACACACGACTCTTAGCAATGACAACTTTATTTCCAAAAAGAGGACTGAAAATCTGTCTTTTGTGTTTGTGAAGGAGAAAGTTTGAAAGGTTTGTTTCTATTCATGATGCACTCACAGACAGTAAAGCTGCACGTAGTGGCCTCACAATGAACTTGTGATCTTATATAAGTCTAAAGAGAGTTAATATTACTCATTTGAATATAAAGGTTTTCAGAGAGGGTTAAGTAAAGTACAGTTAAAGAGGGAATATAATTTATGTTTACAGCTTTGAAAAGTACAAAATGTTCTTAAGCAAACCAAGGCACCCTGATAGATACATTTCATCAGTATTTTTACAAATGTTCACAGTAATGTTGTCTGATTTATTTCACGTAAAGCCATGTTTTCAGCAGGAACATCTGGAAATTACTACGTGGCTCTGTTGTAACTTGGGATTTAACCTTATAAACAAACCGTCAGGCATAAACACACTAACAACCATCAGATTTCCTGTAACTTCAAACCCTCTTTTGTAATTATTTGGTTTTTTACTTTCCACTCTGTTATAAAAACACTTACCGAGAACACTTCAGCTGATGTGTCACGCTGCAGCCGGAGCTTGCTGTCTGTGCCTCCAGTCTCCCTCTTGACAGATTTTGGATCGACGTCCGTCTCTGGGGTGAAGTTCAGAGTGTGTGCTGGATCCTGGAGCAGCAGCAGTGGTGGAGTAACGACCTCACGGAGGGCTGAGCAGAAACTTAATCACATGACAAACTGATTTGAACTTTAGATGTAGTACAGAGATAACATCGATCTGTGACTGCAGGTGCTTGTAGCTCAATGGGATCCAACTGGAAATTATACCTGACACCTTTTGCTTCTTCTATTTACTTTTAATCACTTTTTTCTTTTTCAGCTGACTGAAAACTGCTTGAATCGATGAAAGTTACATTCATGATTAAATCTCAAGTTTTCCATAAAAAGAATCTCTTAATACTTACAAAAATGTATTTATCTGAAATAAAATTTAAAAAGCCATAATCTTTTTTTATAAAGTTAACAATAAATGAAAGTCAGCTGATATGTTAGCAGCCTTAGAGAAATAAAACTAAATGACCTGTACTACGAGTGCACTTGGAAGGTAAAGTTCAGCGTCCAGCTGCGTTTATTCAAACATTTACTGCATAACAAAAGCTAACTGACAACAGCAAAATCAATAAGGGGTTTTAATATGTGACAATTATTAGATTTAATGAAACGACACAAAAAGGTTCATGTCGTAAAAATACCACCCAGATGTGTTTAGAGTGAGTTTTCTTGTAAACCATCTGTTAAAAGTGGACTAAAGCAGTAAGAAAACCCTAAATTATCATTTCTTTATGACCCGGACAACCCGAGGCCCAGATACAGAAGTGACATAAAGCAATAGTACGGCATGTTCTAATCCAAAGGGTTCAAATTAAGGCAACTGAGCTTCTTTGGTTTCTTGAAGACCATGACCTGGATGATTAGAACCTTCACCAGCATGTTCTCATTAAATGAATCATTAACTTAATATCTCTTTTACTTATAGACTCTGCAGACCCCTGAGTTAGATGGATCACCAAATTAAATCCCAGTAATTAGTTTATCAAATGGTTAAAAGTCTAATTGCCTGTTTTTCTTTCACCTTTATTCTGTAATTGTTTGCAATTACAGTCTTAACAAGAAACGTTTAAACAAGATGTTATCAAGAAACGTATCAGCTGCTCTCAGACCAGCTAAAGCAAACCACACTAACATGTAAATATGCTCTCTTTCATCTCCAGCCTCACTGTCCAGAAGTCCATTCAGCAGCCGAGCCCTGAGTGTGAGTCCATCTCCAGACCTTTCTATGTGCTCAGACACAACTGGACCTTTCTCCTCTCCCAGTAGCACGCTGCACAGACAGCACCTCAAATTACCTCACATGACGCTGGACTCTCCCTCCTCCTTTGATAACGTTGGCAGCTGCTACACACAGCTGCATCCACAGAGCTATGTGGAAAGGCTCCAGGTGGAGGAAGGCTCAATAAGCGCTGGTCCACTGAGGCTGGAGGATGGAAACGTGTATTTCTCGCCAGTGGTGGAGACAGCTTCTAGTTTCAAACCCAGCAAGTACCAGTCACCGCTCATACCCAGAGAGAATAAGCCTCTGGAGGTGAGCATTCTGAGGAGGGTGAAGGAGCTGCTGGCTGAGGTCGACCCCAGGACGGCGGCCAGACACATCACCAAGAATGACTGCATGGTAACCCCTAAAACTTCCATGATCAGAATAACTATACATTTTGATTTGCTGTCTAAAAATAATGTTTTCAGTCTTCAAACAGAAAGAGACAGACGGTGGATGCTAAATCTCCTATTTAACATTCATAGAGCTCATTTACTTTGGACTGACTGCTTCTCCATCTGGGGTTTATATTCTAGGGATGCTGCAATCCTGGTCGGGTCATACCAAAGACTTTGAAAAAATGGGACCCAATGCCTCCTCGCTTGACACTCAGCACTAAGGGGTTGGATTGGGGGGTTAAACCACCAAATAGTTCCCGAGCGCGGCCACAGCTGCAGCTCACCGCTCCCCACCACGGGGATGGGTCAAATGCAGAGATGTAATTTCACCAGTGTTTAATGATGACTTGGGACTTTATCTTGACTTTAACTTTAATCTGAATTACGTGATCAAAATCAGGCCCGATCACGTGATTTTCAAAAAATCGGAATCAGGTGAAAAAAATTGGATTTAACCTTATAAAACAACAAATGACTTTTTAAATCCATCCTGAGATACATGAATATTCTTTGTTTCGTGGAAGAAAACACCACCATTATGTCACACAATTTACGGCAGGCAGTGAATCAGACGCTATACCATGCAGCGTTTTTTCACTTGTCTGAGCAGAACCTCCCTGAACTGTCTACAGGTGGTCCAGAATGCCTGTGCTAGGCTGCTGACCAAGTCCTCCAAATTCAATTGAATTCAGTTTATATCTATAGCTCCAAATTCAACAAGAGTCGTCTCAAGGCTCTTCACAAAGTAAACATTCCAATACAGTTTGGTTCATTAAGCCAATCAGTAAAAAAGTTTCCTATATAAGGAACCCAGCAGATTGCATCAAGACACTGACTGTGTGTTGATACAATCCTCATACTAAGCAAGCATGTAGCGACAGTGGGAAGGAAAACTCCCTTTTAACATTTCTTCTTATTTTAATGCTTTGCTGAAGTATCGGATCAGGACTCGGTATCGGCAGATACTCAAATTCAAATGACTCTGACTCGGATTGGGAGCAAAAACATGTGATTGGAACATCCCTAATATGTTGTCAAACCTTTCAGATCCAGCATTCAAGCTTTGGGAATTTTTCTTTTCCATGTGTTTTTTTAAATACCATTTTCTATGAAAGCATATAAGATATGGAGGAAATGTCTAATAATGTCAAAATGTTAGGAAAAAAATCCAAATAATTTACTTTTACTTCTGGATGGCACTAACACGCTGTCATACATTTACCTGTCAGAAATGTTTTTTTTTCTTTAAGACTACAAATCTTTTTTGTTAAAATCTGAAGGAATTTTACAATTTATCCAGTAGGTCGAAGAAAATTTTTGTTTTTTCAGTTAGCAAGAATTGTGGAAGTGACCTTGGAGATGCAAAGGATGATGGGTGTTGGTTCTGGGATGGAACTGCTTACATTACAACATGGTCAACAGCTGAGACAGGACCTGCTGGAAAGGTGAGTTTTCATTAACAACTCAAATTTTACAGCTGCACATACAAATATTCAGAGGTTAAAATGTTTTGATACGGCTGCAGTTAATGAGTCCTTCTCAGATAATTAAAGGTGAAGTCAACGTTATTGGAAACAGCCACTAAAGCAGGCTACATTTTGAAAAACTACAAATTCAGTTCAATTCAGTCCAGTTTATTTATACAGCACCAATGCACAAGAGTCGTCTCAAAGCACTTTAAAAAGAAACATTCCAATTGAGTTCAGTTCATTATGCCAATTACGCCCGCCATTGACTAAAGTCGTCAATGGCAGCGAATGAGTTAATTATTGACATAAATTAACTTTTGCACCATATTCTAATTTTTTCCAGTTTCACCTGTAGATTCACCAGAAAAGGTATAAAACCAGTGCCCTGATAAAAAAGCAGATACAGCAGGTATGCTTTGGTCCACTGAAGTAAACCCCAACAGCCAGGCAGAGTCCAGGGACCAACATGAAGTGCACCCTGATCCTTTGCCTCTCACGCCAAGCAACTCCAGAAAAGCAGAGTCTAACCCCTCTCAGGGACCTGGATTCCAAAGTCAATGCTATTCATGGAAGTGAGTCCAATGTAGCCTGGCCTGTCAGACTCTCCCTCTATCTATTCTACACAGAGTCTGGATACTCAGAGACAGAGAGCACCATGAGGGGCGGGACTAACCAGCTCAAAAATAACCAATCAGAAAAAAGGCCTTACCATGTGACGCTGTAGTTTTTTAACTGTAGTCAAAGAGGGCGTCTGGTGTACATGTGAATGATAGTCGTCTTTGTAGTAAAAACTTAAGATTCGAAGGAGTTATAACCAATTCTGTATTAGTATTCAAATGAAAACTACGAGACAGGACAGTTTTTGACAGATGACCACGGTCAAGTGAGCTGACACTTGGAAATACACGGTCAAGCCAGCCAACGCTGGAACTCAGCTAAATTTTGCTTCGCGCTTACATGGTGCATTATGGCAATTAAGCATTGGAACGCTCTTTCAGGTGAAAGCAAGGAAATGACATGGACGTGTGAGGCTTAAACATCAAAAATGTTTATTTAAGACTCAACTACTACTTTACCAAACAATATCCAGAACAAATATGTTATAAATTTACTGTAGATGTTTGCAGCCTTACACTTCAACGTCATTTCCTTGTTTTTGCCTGAAAGGACGCGCCAACGCTTTATCACCGTAACGCACCATGTACGTGTGAAGCAAATTTTAGCTATGCTCCAGTGTCAGCTCACTTGATCGCGGTAATTTTTGGCAACAAGCGGAGTCAGCTGGTATGTTAAACTTTTTCCAAATCCAGTTGGTAGCACGGCGCAAACATCTTTCTTTTGAAGAAAGGCTTTTAGTGCTTCTATTTGTTGTGGTTTTAAAGACATGTCCAAGTCATTTAGGACAGAGGAAAGAGCAGCAGTGAACTCCACTTCAGACACCATCTTCATTGTTTATGAGATTACCAGGCCCTTTGCTTCCCATAAGGAAGCATTGGCATGGCTGACCAGGCTAAGTCCAACTATATCTACCTCTTCTACAA
Source organism: Aphyosemion australe (assembly GCA_006937985.1). Classification (NCBI taxonomy): domain Eukaryota; kingdom Metazoa; phylum Chordata; class Actinopteri; order Cyprinodontiformes; family Nothobranchiidae; genus Aphyosemion; species Aphyosemion australe. Next base: position 175,110 of record SSNS01000750.1, on the reverse strand, counting down.
GCTCCAGCTCTTTTCTAGCCAGAGAAGTGAAATTCCATGTCCCAAATCTCAAATGTAGACTTGCCACTGCCTTGGTCTACCACCTGATCCACAATGCACCAGACTCTTCATGTTCCTCCAGCAGGTCCACAGATCAACGAGCTCACATAACCGGTTTGAGCTGGACCCATGAGCAGAAGCCTGGCCACTGGGCACTCGTACATGGGCCTCACCCCAAGTAAAAATAGTTTTCAGAAAGTAATATTATTATTATTATTACAATTATTATTATTATTATTACAGCTGTAATTACGGCTGCTCTTTGTTGGCAGGCAGGCGCTAAAGCTAAACAAGAGTTTGTCTCATAAATGAAAATAATTCATGATAGTTTGGGGGTTGATACATTTTTAATGAGACTTTCTGATTTGAAAGAATAATCTTTTAATATTGTTTTTCTTTCACTGAAACATTTGGGGGACTCAGGTTTGTTTTCACTGTCTTTGTTGCAGATTTCACACCATGTCCATCACGTTGGCCATGGACGTGTTGGGCTGCACGGGGACAAACAAGGAGCGAGCCGCTCTGCTTCATAAAGTCATCCAAATTGCCGCAGAGCTAAAGACCACCATGGGCAACATGTTTGGCTTTGCCGCTGTCATGAGAGCTTTGGAGATGCCACAGGTGAACTACACAGACAGGATCAGCAATCTTGTTTTTTAAATGTCTTTATCTTTATTGATGGAGATAATAAAGAGCAGGGTGACCTGCAGCAAATATAACAGCTGTATAAAACCATAACATCCTACCAGTTAACCTGTAGCTCAACCTTCAGCCCACTGGGAATAAAACATTATCAGCCCCAATTTACAAAGAACATTTTATCTTTGGCTGCTGTTGTAAAGATTTGGGTTTATTGCTGGAGATCTGACCAAAGTCAGATCAAATGTAAAGACCTTTGCTCCAGGAGGGACTTTACTGATTAGGATAATAACCTTTTTAGGAGATGGTTTTCTCTGATCTTTAGAAGTGTTTCTGTTTTGATATGACTCACAAACCCACCCAATAGCATAGCTTTACCTCTGGAAGTGTTCATTAAAACTGTTGCAATTGGAGTGTGTGAGAGAGAGGGGAGAGAGAGAGAGAGAGAGAGAGAGAGAGAGAGAGAGAGAGAGAGAGAGAGAGAGAGAGAGAGAGAGAGAGAGAGAGAGAGAGAGAGAGAGAGAGAGAGAGATCTGCTGGGTTCCTTATTTAGGAACTTTTTTACTGATTGGCTTAATGAACTGGACTGTATTGGAATGTCTTGAGACGACTCTTTGGTGCTATAGAAATAGACTGAATTGAATTGAGAGAGCTTTACATTTAAGTTGTTAAAGATAAGCCATGCCTATGAGAGAGTCTGATGTAACATTTTTCATTCACACTCAGACAATTTCAGTCATTTGTTATTCCCGTAATTAAATGTAAAACTAACAAAATGCTGTTATTGCTTTGAAATTTTGTTGTTTTCCTGTGGTTACACATTTGGAGGGGAGGGGTCGATGCATTTGCCAAAAATGCATCTATATTGTGTTGAGAAGCAAGCACATTGATAGTAATACAAGTCAGAGAGCAAAGAGAACCAGTGTAGCAAGTACAAAGGTTCAAGGATGCACTGGGCCACTGATTGATTTAAAAACAATAAACAATTTTATTTAATAGTTCAGTTAAAAGCAAATATTTGGTTAAAAACTCCAGGACTCAGGATATGTGTGGACAACACCAATCTCTTCTGGGAAGGGCATCAGCTGGGGGAACAACGCTTGACTAAAGAAAAACAAACTCATGCAGTTGTGAGAAAAATAAACACCACAAAACATAAAAGAATAACATTAAGTTGCGATCGAAACATCAGCAGAAAAAAGGTAAAAACAACTCCTGATTGTGTAAAAGAAAGAAAAAGTGATAATAATTAGAAAGACACAGAATGAATGCTCAAAAGAACATTAAATCACATCAAAGCAATAAAGAAAAACAAGCCAACAGCCAGTACCCAGCCCAACACCTGATTCCTCAGAGTTCAAGTGATCCAGCACACAGTCCCGTCCTTTATTAAAAGTCCACCTGCGCTGAGCCCTGGAGCCGAGTACTTCCTCCCACACTCCTCCATGGCACAGAACTCCCGAGAAGATCACCAATGTATGATGGGGCTTGTCCATGTAAGGCCCTAAAAACCAGAACCAGAATCTTGAAATGAACTCTGAAGTTAACCGGCAGCCAGTGAAGCAGAAAGAGGAGCGGGGCGACGTGGGTGTGTTTGGAGGACCTGGTCAGCAGCCTAGCACAGGCATTCTGGACCACCTGTAGACGGTTCAGGGAGGTTCTGCTCAGACAAGGGAAAAGCCAGTTGCAGTAGTCTGAGTGTGAGGAGATGAAGGTGTGGAGAGCAATCTCCAGTTCAGAGTGGGACAGAATGGGACTCAGCTTAGCAATGTTCCTGAGATGGAAGAAGAGCAAACAAGAGAACTGACATGAGAATCCAGGGTGAGAGCTGGGTCAAAGGTCACACCAAGGTTCCTGACAGAGGGTTTGGTGTGAGAAGCAAGCTGACCAAGAGAGTCTCTGACTTTGGGAACCAGCTTGTCTGGGGCACAGATGAGGATCTCAGTCTGGTCTTCATTCAGCTGTAGAAAGTTCCCAGCCATCCAGGTTTTAATAGAGTCTAAGCAGCTGTGCAGCAGCTGCAGCTTAGACATCTCATGGGGCTTGAAGGAGATGGATGTCATCTGCATAAAGAAGGTAGGAGATTCCTTTAAAAGAGCTCAGCATGTGCTGGAGAGGGAGCAGATAGAGGAGGAAGAGTAGAGGCCCAAACACATAATCGTGTGGGACACCATGGGCGAGGGAGGTGGAGGAGGTCCCATTTCTAAAGTCTTTGGTATGACCCGACCATGGATTTGAACCCCGATCTCCCAGTCTCAGGGCAGAAACTCATACCACTAGGCCAATGATCTGGTGACTGCTCATCTCTGGTGGCTGTTTTAGTTATCCTTTGTTACCGGCCGCCAAAGTACAACAGCTCTTTTATGAGTGAATTTGCTGATCTTTTATTAGACTATCTCCCCAGATATGATCAGGGTATTATTCTAGGATATTTTAAAATCCATATCTGTTGTCCATCAAAGCTGTTGGTGACTGATTTTTTAAATATTCTGGAGTCTTTTGGCTGCCAGCAGGTGGTAAATGGTCCCACGCATACTGGTTTTCACACCCTGGACTTGGTTTTATCATTTGGACTAAATGTGCATGATTTGACTGTGGACCCTGTGGGTTTCTCTGACCACTCTGCTGTTGTGTTCAACATCTCTGGGATACTACCTTCAGTTAGGAGGCAGGCTACTAGTTGTTCCAGATACATCTCACCTGCCACAATCACCCAGTTGTTATCTATATTGGATGTAGAATCTTTCTCCTCGTCCACCTCCGGTTCTTCAAGGGATGTGGATGTGCTCCTGCATGCTTTTTATGACATTAGTTTGGCCGCCCTGGACTTTGTTACTCCTCTACGATTGAGACAGAAAACAACCACATCGGATCCCTGGCCGAATGATGAAACCTGTAACCTTAGACGGCGGTGCAGGATATTGGAGTGAAGGTGGAAAAAGGACAGGCTGACTATATCACAACAGTTCTTTATTGAGTCGCTTTCTAGATATCAAAGAGCGGTTAGATCTGCACAAAACAAATTATTTTCTGATATCATTGTGCAGCAATGAGGGGATCAGGCCAAACTGTATGGTACCATAAACTCCATATCGTTGTTATCTACATCAGACAGTCTGACCCCCTCAGTCTCTCTGTGTACTGAGCTCCAGAGCTATTTTTTCCACAAGATTGACAACTTTGGGCATAGACTTCTGCCTCAGGGACATTTTTGCATGGTGGAATCACCAACTCCGCCCACCTACTCCAATTTTGCTGCTGTTCATCTCCATGACCTTGACAAACTGATTAAATCTGTGAAGCCAGCAGGTTCTCCTGAGGACCCCCTACCGCCTAAGTTGGTGCGCGATCTTGTCTCTGTCCTGACACCAGCCATTTTGAATATTGTGAACACCAGTCTTTCCACCGGTGTGGCCTTCAAAAAAATAATGAAACTGTTGTGTAGCCGATTTTGAAGAAGCCTGGTCTAGACCCTTCAAACTTTGATAACTTACGCCCAATTTCAAAAGTTCCTTTTTTGTCAAAGGTTCTGGAGAAAATGGTTTATTCACAAATTATAACCCACATGGAGACAAATTCACTGTCAGATGTGTTTCAATCGGCTTTCAGACTCCACCACAATCCCGAGTCTGCTCTGATTCGTGTGCTGAATGATATCTTGACTGCATCTGATTCAGGGTCCCATGTACTGCTGCTGCTACTAGATCTTTTAGCGGCTTTTGACACAGTTGATCACCAAATCCTGTTGGACCATCTAGAATCCTGGGTCGGTCTTTCAGGTACCATATTGGACTGGTTCCGCTCATATTTGGCAAACAGATCTTTCTGCGTGCAGATGGGTGACTGTACTTCCCCGTGTCTTCCATTGCGATGGGGGGTGCCGCAGGATTCCATCCTAGGGCCCCTTCTATTTACCATCTATCTTTTGACAAGTTAGCGCTGCGTTAGCCTACTAGCTAACAGCTGTATGGTGTCTGAATCCACCTGCTGTATATTGTGTGCCGTAATGGTATTGTTTTTGTCCAAGTAACAAATAATATTGATATAGAGGAACTTGTTAAGATATCAGAATGAATTTAAAATGTCACATTTGTTGTTTTATAGGGTTAAATCCGATCTTTTTCAACCGATTCCGAGTCCTTTGAAAGTCACGTGATCGGGACCGATTTCCGATCACGTGATCGGATCGGAGCATCCCTAGTAGCCACATCACGCCGGTGCTGGCTAATCTCCATTGGTTACCTTCAGGGTGCGTTTCAAGATCCTGCTCTTTGTATTCAAAGCATTGAACGGACTTGCACCACCCTACCTGTGCGACCTGCTCACGCCGTATGTGCTGGTGTGCTTGCTGAGGTCAGCTGACCGCCTACTGCTTTGCACTTCAAAAATGAACTATAAAGCTAGGGGGGAGCGGGCCTTTGTGCATGCTGCTCCCGTCCTTTGGAATGCACTACCCATTACCATCCGATAGTCATCATCCATTGCTGTCTCCAAGTCACGACTGAAGACCCATTTTTATGATTTGGCTTTTGGACACTGACTTCTTTTCATGTTTGTCTTATTCTTTACATTTTTTTACATTTGTTTTTATCTCTATTTATTGACTGTTTATCTACTTTCATGATTTTATTTTTTAATGTATTGTATCAGTCAATTTTGTTTGCCTTTGTTGATTGTATACTTTTGGATGGTCCTTGAAGGACCGTTGCCTTGGCTCTTTGGTCAGCTGCCATGCTGTGTTGAAATGCTTCTTGTTATGATATGGCTGCGTCTGTTTGTGTTGAAATGCGCTTTAGAAATAAAATGGTAGCTCTGTTAACATTACTTTAAAATAGAAAATTATTATTATTTAAAATTACTTGAAAAAATTTTATAAAAATGACTAAATCCTTAAATGTAACCATTTTAACCTTACAATAATAATGGTAATTTTAGTCGGCCATTGTTGTTAGAAAAGTCAGTCGTTCAGTCTGCAATGCATCTTGGGATATTTTTATTCTTTATTTAACCAGGAAGGTCCCATTGAGATTAAAAACATCATTTTCAAGGGATATAGTGAAGGATACACTGAACCCATCCTTCAAATTGTAGGAAAAGAGGCCTGGATCTGTGGGCTGCATCAAAAAGTCTTTGAATTTGGACAAACCCTGTAGCCTAAGAAAATTCTTGCAAATCCAGTTTTTTGGTGAAAATCTCTAGAAATCCCAGGGGAATGATCATTGACATTTGTTCATGCTCCTTCATTTGCTCCTTCATTTTTTAGGTTTCTCGTCTGGAGCAGACGTGGATGGCATTACGGCAGCGGCACACAGAGGGCGCCATTCTTTATGAGAAAACTCTGAGACCATTTCTCAACAGCCTGAATGATGGAAGAGGTACAACTCCTCCTGCATTGTTGAAAAATGATAAGACAAGATTCCTGTCTGATTTTGTTCATGTTTGTTTTTGTCCTCCAGAAAGCTGTCAGCTGTCCAACACCACCTTCCCCCATGTCCTCCCCCTCCTAAATCTGCTGGAAAAGACCTCAGTGATGGGTGAGGGGACGGAGCCGTGGGAGTTGGGAGAGGTTAGTGTAGATGTGGTCATGTTCCACCTGGGAGCAGCGAGGACCATCGCTCAGCTAGGGAGTATTTACCGCAGCAACGCTGAGAGCAAATTACAAGGTAAGAAGCATCAGATTAAAGGGTGAGTAACCATGGGTGGAGACTTATTCCAAGCAGACTTCCTGTTAGAAAAATACCTGCAACAAAGGTGTCACCTGGAGGAGCGAGAGAGCGGCACTGAGCCAATGATTGACAGCACCACCCTCAACCCCCCACGTGGGCCCTCGAAGTTTCCCAGTCAGAAAAACAAGTTGTTTCCAAGTACATGAGCACTCGCGGAGATATAATTCAGTTTTTTGACTGTAATATTAAATTTTAAGTTAGTTGCAGTAAACTGCAAAAATAATGATTCCACATGTCTACAGCACTATTAGACACTCATCTATACAGGTTATCAGCAAAAACAAGTTGATTTAGGTGTCACTGGCGCTTTAACCTGGATTAAAAACACCTAAATCTGCTGCTGATGATAACATGCCATGTTCCAGGTTTCCAGGAGCAGAGTGAGATCAGGGAACTCTTCCTGACTGACTTCCAGATGAGGCTCCTGTGGGGGAGCAAAGGAGCTGAAGAGAACCAGACTCTGAGGTTCTCCAAGTTCGACCAGGTGCTGACTGCATTATCCAACAAGCTGGAGCCTCCGCTCAGACGATGCTAATCCCACACACAAATCCTCATAGCCCTACCTACATACTGTGTTTGAATGGGACATGTTATTGGGGGGAAATGGTTTTGTTTTGCATTTTATACCAATTCAGTCTCTAAGAACAGAACAGCCCTGTGGATAATGAATCAATTCTGTTCACTTTATTTGATTCAAGGTTGTTTAATTGTCATTGCACAGGTACACCGAAAATGACTGTGCACTCACTAAAGACAGCTCACGTAAGAAAATATAAGTAAAATAACGAGGCTAAAATTGATGTCATGCACGCACAGACTCTCTCTTTCTCTCTCTCTCTCTCTCTCTCTCTCTCTCTCTCATACACACACACACACACACACACACACACATTTCACATACACAGTCAGTTTAAGATGCACAGATGTAAGAGTATAAAAGTAAACATGGTAATAAGACATATACTGTACAGGTAAACATAGGGTAAATGGTACATAAACTGACCAATTATAAACATTTCTCGGTGGACCTCACTTGCTAAAAAACTGTTGTTTTCCCAGCTAAATAAATTCAAGACAGCGAGCCACATCTGAAGTGGATTTATACCCATTTTACTGTCTTCATGCACTCTCACGCCACACCTCCAGTTTCTGGTGCTGATTAATAATCATCAATTCATATATCTGAGCGACACGTTGCATCGTGCTGCTGTTTCACTACAACATAGAAGTTTTCATGTTTCTATTTTTAAATTACAGATGTTTGCATTGTATACTTTTTTGTCAGTTTTTGCAGTAATTTTTTTTTATCAAGTTAGGTATGTATTGGGTAGGCTTAAATACATTAAACTTCAGCCTATAGCCTTCAGGTCATAAACGATGAGCAAGTGAATTGGCTCTTTTACACAAGGAATCAGTAATTGTTTTTGTAATTATCTTGTTTCTTTTTCATTTCTTTTTCTCTGATTTGATTGTGCCCTGTGCATTTTTGTGACTGAATAAATAAATTAATAAATAAAAACGTAAATCCATCCATCCATTGTCTTCCGCTTATCCGGAGTCGGGTCGCGGGGGCAGCAGCCTACGGAGGGAAGCCCAGACCTCCCTCTCCCCAGCCACTTGGGCCAGCTCCTCCGGGGGAATCCCAAGGCGTTCCCAGGCCAGCCGAGAGACATAATCTCTCCAGCGTGTCCTGGGTCTTCCTTTGGGTCTCCTCCCGGTTGGACGTGCCCGGAAAACCTCACCAGGGAGGCGTCCAGGAGGCATCCTAATCAGATGCCCGAGCCACCTCAACTGGCTCCTCTCGATGTGGAGGAGCAGCGGGTCTACTCTGAGCCCCTCCCGGATGACCGAGCTTCTCACCTTATCTCTAAGGGAGAGCCCAGCCACCCTGCGAAGAAAACTCATTTCGGCCGCTTGTATTCGCGATCTCGTTCTTTCGGTCACTACCCAAAGCTCGTGACCATAGGTGAGGGTAGGAACGTAGATCGACCGGTAAATTGAGAGCTTCGCCTTTCGGCTCAGCTCCCTCTTCACCACAACAGACCGGCACAACGCCCGCATCACTGCAGACGCAGCACCAATCCGCCTGTCGATCTCACGCTCCACCCTTCCCTCACTCGTGAACAAGACCCCGAGATACTTGAACTCCTCCACTTGGGGCAGGACCTCGTCCCTGACCTGGAGAAGGCATTCTACCCTTTTCCGACTCAAGACCATGGTCTCGGATTTAGAGGAGCTGATTTTCATCCCAGCTGCTTCACACCCGGCTGCGAACTGCTCCAGCGAAAGCCGGAGATCACGTTCTGATGAAGCCAACAGGACCACATCATCTGCAAAAAGCAGAGACCTGATCCTTAGGTCACCAAAACGGATCCCCTCACCACCTTGGCTGCACCTAGAAATTCTGTCCATAAAAGTTATGAACAGAATCGGTGACAAAGGGCAGCCTTGGCGGAGTCCAACTCTCACCGGAAACAAGCCCGACTTACTGCCGGCAATGCGGACCAAGCTCTGACACTGATTGTACAGGGACCTAACAGCCCGTATCAAGGGGCCTGGTACCCCATACTCCCAGAGTACCCCCCACAGGGCCCCCCGAGGGACGCGGTCGAACGCCTTCTCCAAATCCACAAAACACATGTAGATTGGTTGGGCGAACTCCCACGCACCCTCCAGGACCCCCCTAAGGGTATAGAGCTGGTCCAGTGTTCCACGGCCAGGACGAAAACCACATTGCTCCTCCTGAATCCGAGGTTCGACTATCCGACGGACCCTCCTCTCCAGAACCCCTGAATAGACCTTACCAGGGAGGCTCAGGAGTGTGATCCCCCTGTAGTTGGAACACACCCTGCGGTCCCCCTTTTTAAATAGGGGGACCACCACCCCGGTCTGCCAATCCAGTGGAACTGCCCCCGATGTCCACGCGATATTGCAGAGCCGCGTCAACCAACACAGCCCCACAACATCCAGAGCCTTAAGGAAATCCGGGCGGATCTCATCCACCCCCGGAGCCTTGCCACCGAGGAGTTTTTTGACCACCTCAGTGACCTCTGCTCCAGAGATTGGAGAGCCCAACCCAAAACCCCCAGACTCTGCTTCCATCCTGGAAGACGTGCCGGTGGGATTGAGGAGGTCTTTGAAGTACTCGGCCCACCGATTCACAACGTCCCGAGTCGAGGTCAGCAGCACACCCTCCCCACTGTAAACAGTGTTGGTAGTGCACTGCTTTCCCCTCCTGAGGCGCCGGATGGTGGACCAGAATCTCCTCGAAGCCGTACGGAAGTCTTGTTCCATGGTCTCACCGAACTCCTCCCACGCCCGGGTTTTTGCCTCCGCGACCACCCGAGCCGCATTCCGCTTGGACTGCCGGTACCCATCAGCTGCCTCCGGAGTCCCACGGGCCAAAAGGACCCGATAGGACTCTTTCTTCAGCTTGACAGCATCAGTAACCGCCGGTGTCCACCAGCGGGTTCGGGGGTTGCCGCCACGACAGGCACCGGCCACCCTGCGGCCACAGCTACGGTCAGCCGCCTCGACAATGGAGTCACGGAACATGGCCCATTCGGACTCAATGTCCCCCGCCTCCCCCGGGACGTGTTCGAAGTTCTGTCGGAGGTGGGAATTGAAGCTCCTTCTGACAGGAGACTCTGCCAGACGTTCCCAGCAGACCCTCACAACCCGTTTGGGTCTGCCAGGTCTGACCGGCATCTTCCCCCACCATCAAAGCCAACTCACCACCAGGTAGTGGTCAGTTGACAGCTCCGCCCCTCTCTTCACCCGAGTGTCCAAGACATGCGGCCGCAGATCAGATGAAACGACAACAAAATCGATCATCGACCTACGGCCTAAGGTATCCTGGTGCCAAGAGCACATATGGACACCTTTATGCTTGAACATGGTGTTTGTTATGGACAATCCATGACGAGCACAGAAGTCCAATAACAGAACACCACTCGGATTCAGATCAGGGGGGCCGTTCCTCCCAACCACACCTCTCCAGGTCTCACTGTCATTGCCCACGTGAGCATTGAAGTCCCCCAGCAGAACGAGGGAGTCACTCGAAGGAGCGCTTTCCAGTACCCCCTCCAGGGACTCCAAAAAGGGTGGGTAGTCTGAGCTGCAGTTTGGTGCATAAGCACAAACCACAGTCAGGACCCGTCCCCCCACCCGAAGACGGAGGGAGGCTACCCTCTCGTTCACCGGGGTAAACCCCAACGTACAGGCACCAAGATGGGGGGCAAGAAGTATGCCCACCCCTGCTCGACGCCTCTCAGTGGGAGCAACTCCAGAGTGGTAGAGAGTCCAGCCCCTCTCAAGGAAACTGGTTCCAGAGCCAGAGCCATGCGTTGAGGTGAGTCCAACTATATCTAGTCGGAACCTCTCAACCTCACACACCAACTCCGGCTCTTTCCCCACCAGAGAGGTGACATTCCACGTACCAAGAGCCAGCTTCTGTAGCCGAGGATCAGACCGCCAAGGTCCCCGCCTCCGGCTACCGCCCTTTCCACATTGCACCCGACCCCTTTGGCCCCTCCCACGGGTGGTGGGCCCATGGGAAGGGGGACCCACGTCTCCTCTTCGGGCTATGCCCGGCCGGGCTCCATGGGTAAAAGCCCGGCCACCAGGCGCTCGCCAGCGTGCCCCACCTCCAGGCCTGGCTCCAGAGGGGGGCCCCGGTGACCCGCGTCCGGGCGAGGGAACACTGGTTCCATTTATTGAACTCATCATAAGGGGTATTTTGGGCTGCGCTTTGTCTGATCCCTCACCTAGGACCTGTTTGCCATGGGTGACCCTACCAGAGGCATAAAGCCTCAGACAACTTAGCTCC